>CAMOHE010051551.1:0-12886 GCA_946598075.1 Artocarpus hirsutus
GATAAAGCCATGACAAGGCCTAAAACAAAGATCAAAAGAAAAATGTATTGGTCCCCAAATAGATCACTAACCGACCAAATTTGAAATGATAAACTAATAAAGAGGGTATTTAGAAATGTAGTTGGAACTTAAAGTTTAACTCTTTATAGTATAAAGCTTCTGCAAGCTACAATGTGAAGCGAAAGTATACTATAATGTAATCCTCTTATATGAAAATTGGGAAGTAAGTTAATCATTCTAGGTTTAAACCTAAAGTGATGAGCATTGAGAGGAAAAACCAAACATGATGAAGCGGATTCACGGGGTGGTTGTAAATAATTTCTCATTGAACGAATAACAGGATTGATGATTTGTTGATTAACATTATTTTCATTATAAACACTTTCATCATCAGCCGTTTTTGATGAATTTGAAAACACAACAGAAACTAAAAGTGGTTCTAAACTTTACCTAACTAATCTACAATTTTTAGACTCATGAAACCAAACTAACATATAAATTTATAAATATTTACAAAATTTTATAAACAAATACTAAGCTTTTCTTTACTCAAAGAGAGTAAAATAGTGAACAAAAAGTATCTACCTTATTGATTTTGTAAAATTTACGAATTATATTTTTCAAGAATGTCCCTAGGAAAAATTGATGATGTTAAGGCTCCTTAAAAACCAATCTTCTTAACAGAACAACGTTCTTGGAATGACTAGTATTGGGAGAATCTCCACAAGTAAACTGGTTATGGGAAATAATTTCGAACCAGTACCAGCCCCCAAACAGAACTTTCTCAAAAAATACTTTTCACAAAAACCACAATTTATTTATTAAGTATTATGAAAAACCTAATCTAAAATTTTATGAAAATTTATTTCTAAGTCAAAAACCTAAATCTAAACCTAAAACTAGCAAAATAAATATTTTACAGAAGAAAAGAAAGAAAATAAAAAATTTATGATTTTTTAAATTTTTTTCTATTATTATATTATTATTTTTTTTATTTTTTATTTTTTTGAATAGTATAATAATGACTTGAATAGTAACTACTATTACATAAATAGTAACTTACAGAAAATGCATGTAGATTTCTACGTGAATAGTACTTAACACCTACAAAACAGAAGATATTAACAAAAGAAAACAAATAAAATAGAAAAAGTTAGTAATATATAAAAGAAAAAGAAAAAAGAAAGTATATTATACAATATTATACTGTACTGAAAACAATACCGTTCCCCAACAACGATGCCAAAAACTTGATCTCACGTCTATTACGCACTCTAAAATAACCCCAAATATAAGATTGTCTCAAGTAATATTTACTCGGTGAATTCGAGGTCAACCCCACAAGGAAGGATTTATTCAGTTCTAGTACATGTATTATATTAACTTTTTCTTTTTATTTAAACTGAAAAATTTGAGGATTAATATTTATTATTTACATAATATATTTACAATATTCACATATTTTTAGAGCATTTTTCATACTTTGTTTTTGATAATTTGAAACTTTAATAACAAGAAATGGAATTAAAATTAAAATGGAACTTTAACAATAAATGTAAATAATTTAAAATAACTTAAACAAAGTAACGTCAGTAACAGCAATAATAACGGGGCTGAGGTTTAAAGGTTTCATTCTGGCAATTATCTTAAATATATTTTAGTATTTCTTTTTATTAATTAGTTGGTTTAAGTACTATATCATCCTATATCGACAATAAATTAAGAGTTATCAAGCATTTACTATGTTATTCCATGTCTATAATATAACAAAAACTTAACATAATAAATAGACAGCATTTTAACTTAACTTAACTTAACTAAAATAACAACTAAGATAATAAGTTAAGCATTTATCGAGACATTCTCTGTCTACGAGTAATCAAGGTCCTCCCAAAAATTATCCATGCTAGTCTATGTCGTCGATAAATCAAAACTATAATTGTGGCAGAGTTCTAGCTAAAAAAATATTAAAATCTTAAGTTTTCTAAAAAATATTTTGGCATTACAACTACTTAGAAAACATTGAAAAACAAAAAATATTTAAGGTAATTTTGCCAAAATTTTCCCCTCTTCCCTCAGCAAAAAAGGTATTTAGAAAATCATATTTAATAAAATACAACAGATATTACTGAACATAATTTTTACAATATAAACTGGGAAATATTTTACAAGAAACTCAACTAAAAACTTAAATAAAAACAAAAATATAAAAGACTAACTATTCATACAGCAGTGTTTTAAAGAGGAGCAATTGCAGAACCGGGCATCAAAGGTCTAAAAACTACTGTTTATCTATTTTATTAATAATTTTTACTGTTGTTTGGTTGAAAAATTCGGATCAAAATATCCAAAAGTTTTATTTTTTTTCACGTGAGATTCCCTTCTTCATTATCTGAGAATTCGTTTGAAATCCCCAGCCTCTCGAAGGCTGACACCTCTGAACCGTGAATTTTGCGATCCATCGGCTAGAAACGTGGGTGGAAATGGGCCCAAATGAGGCCACGTGGCCCACTAATTATGACTGTTAGATTAGTCAAATTCAGTCGATCAAACGGCTGCAAATATGGATTCAATGTGAACGACCGCACATAATCCAAAGCGGGCAGAGCACTCCTCTAACACGCGTGAGTCTTGTTTGCACGTGTAATGCACGCGCCAATCGTAATTCGATACGTGGACCGTACTAATAATCACGCTGACACAAATGGCTGACGCAATGACACGCGGCCCATCCTTGGATGGCTGAGATTGTTTGGGTGGCTCATCCAACAGCTAGAAACTCACCACGTGTCCTCTTAAATTCAAATTTGAATTTTAATTGTTTTTTATGCATTTGATGTCTGATTTTATCCGTTTTTGTGTCGTTTTGCTCTGTTTTTTCTCTAGATTTTAAATCTAAAAATCACAAACACATTAAAATTAATTATTTTACAAACATATTATTTACAAAAATATTAAAAATATTTATTTAATTTTAAAATACACAAAAATAATTACAACTTCTGAAATTTTTGATCTTTTACGGTTTGACACAAATATAATTTTTAAGACTTGAAAAAATTTTTAAAAATTACCATAGTAGAATATATTTACAAACTTCAAACACACAATCAAATACATTAAAACCCAAAATAAAATAATCGCACGTTATTTTTATGGTTCTGACGACACACTTATTTAACATACCAAAATGACTCTAAAAATTACTAAAAATATTATTAAACATAAAAACACATTAAAAACATATTTTTAACCACATTTTAATACTAAAATACTAAAATACTGTTTATTATTAAATTACTATAATTAAAGAGTTTTATAAAAAATATTAATGTAAAATGATTGTTTAACATAAAAAAAATAAAAAAAAAAGCATTTTTTGCTTCCAAGTGCTCATGTCACTACATAGACCTTTTCTTACTGGTCATTTCACGTACAGTATATATAGCACTTTTTCCATACAGAAATGACGCCTCAAAAACAACGTGTTCTCGTCCCATTCGTTCTGTCATTCAACAATACGTCTTTATGATGACGAACTTAGTGTGTGTCTACATATATATATATATATATGGTTTATTTTTTGCTCTCATGATATATATAAATAGATGTGGTTTATGATCCATCTTAAATACTCTCACTTGTATATTTCTCTATAGAAATTTAGGTTCTGGATCGGAGAGCAAAATCCATGGTATAGTTTGCTGTTTTTCTCTCTTTCAAAAGCTTTTTTGTGTTTTGCCTCTTTGTTCTTGATCTTCAAGTACACTTTCTCTTCCTTGTCAGAAGCCTGGTTTTGTTCTGTCTCCCTCTCTCTCTCTCTCTCTCTCTCTTTCGTTTTTTTCCGCTTGATCTTTTGTTTTACACATATCTAGTGTTACATATATATATGAAAAAGTTGTCGATCGTTATATTCAACTTTTTTATTTTAACTAGTTTTTCTTGAAATGTTACTGCAGGCTCATGTTACCACAATGGTGCTGAAGGTAGTGGACCGTCACCACCATCAACGCTGCAAGAAGGTCAAAAATGTTCTTCGTAGTTTTGATCGTGAGTTGATCTTAATTTCTCTACTCAATTAGCAAAATTTTCACTTTTAAATTGAAAGAAGAACATAATATGGCCATAACTTATGTAATATGCTACGCTTGATTTTTTATTTTGTGAGGAAATAGGCATAGAAGACAAGTGTACAATAAGGAGGAGAACAAAGTGACTATCAAAGTGGTCGGCTACAATCCAAAAATATGAAGGAAAAGATACTGGACGGGGTCAAAGCTGCCTGCGTGGGCGAAGGCGTGAGTATTGAGATCATAGTCCCCGTAGAACTAAAAGAAGAGGATAAGCCGCCGCCGCCTCCTCCTCCTCCTCCTGCACTGGGGGTACCGGTGCCTAGCGTGCTTTTCGTGCCCTGTGTGCCGGTATACCCGGTTCCGGTAGCCAACACGTGCTTTCATCGCAGGTGCTGTCAAGAATGCCACGAAGGCCGTCTCGATGGCCCATGCTTTCGCACGTGCTGCCAAGAATGCTTCGGAGGCCGCAGCTGTGGGCCATGCTTTCACGGTCACAATTATAATTTTGGTGGGCCACCCCCATGTTATGAGGATCGGTACAACGGCAACTGGGCAAAGCCGGTACTTAATTTTGACAGTTACGGTGGTGAGAGGGGCAACTACTTCCAACCCTCTCAAGAGTATTGCCCCGAACCTGCATCTCTGGATGTCAATTTATGTAACATTGTATGTGGTACCATACACTGGCTGGACCCAAGCAATGCAATGCAGTCATGTGTAAAATAAAATGTGTCATTAAGATTGAATTGAAGTGCAACTTAAATAAGAGTTTGTAATAAAATGTGTGATTCAAGTTGAAGAGTGTTGACTTCACACACACACATATATATATATATATATATGGTTGTAATTACATGCGCTGGTTCATTCATGGAGCACTACAAGAGCCTTTTGGATTTTGGAATGATATATTAAAGCTTCCATCAATTATTTTCCTTTATTATGTTGTGGTGAACCATTTGTTGTCAATATTATTTTTAATGGATGTGGTGAATCTGCTTTTTGTTCCTTTTTTATACATTTAGCTTTCTCCATTATATATATATCTTTAATGTAAACCTCGTTGTTTATGTAAAAGGGGAGTAGGGTTAGGTAGTAAAGCATCATAGAGCACAAATTTGTTTATGATTGTAATTATTTATGATTATATACAGATTTGTTCCGTCTGCGAATATGTACTGAATGGTACATGAACATGATGTAATTAGCTAGAAGCAATCAGTGGTCGTCATAAAATTTATAGACTCTCCAAGACATTATCGTCCATATGTAGGACATTGTCGTATTTCGATTTGCTATAATCATTTATGTTAATCAAATATTATTCTTACAGGTTAATAATATAATTACACCTGGTTTAATTTATTTCTCAATACATTCATTTTATTTTAGGACTACAAAAGTATCTTTAAATTTGAAAAACATGTTTTATATTTATCCGTTGCAGTGACTTTGTGGACAAAAAAAATAAGGGTCATAAAGATACCTTTAGTTGGACCTAATTTATTTTTGAAAAATATTTTTCAGCTGAGAACAAATTTGGAAAAAAAATTAACATTTGAAAAATACAAAACTCAAGGTCATAAAGATACCTTTAATTAGACCAAATTCATTTTTGAAAAATATTTTTCAGTTGAGAACAAATTTGGAAAAAAAATTAACATTTGAAAAATACAAAACTCAAGATCTTCTTTTTAACAAAAAAATTATGTTTGCCTTTAGATCTTTATGTTTTTTAAATTATAAATTATTTTTCAGTAACTTTTCAAGGGTTAAAATCTTTTTGCTTAATTTGTGATAATTTATGCATGTATATATATGATTGGTAGATCACAACCACTTTTAGTCAAGATTGAAAGCAATTTTATAAGTAGGAAATTGTAAGAAAGCGACGAATCAAATTAGTGCTCCGTAGTAAAGAATGAGATATATGTAATTGAAATAACAAGGTTTATACTAATAAAATAGCAAATGCAGGGAAACAAAGTCAGCAAACCATTGAATTATTAAGAAACAATGCAAAATATACTCTCTAAGCACCCAAAGAAAAATTAGCAAAATCTGCTTTAGTTTTGCTATGTGATTTGTGCTACTTATAGATAAAATAATCATGACTTATTTACGCCTCCCTCTCTCTCTCTCTCTCTCTTGTTTCCCTTTCCTTGTTCAAACATCCAACCAAGTTTTATTTTAGTTACTACATCACATTTCGTCCTTCTAAATGAAATTAAGAGGTTTAGCTGCTACATCACATTTCGTACTTCAAAAGGAAATTAAGAGGTTTAGCTGCTACATCACATTTCATCACATTTTGTACTTCAAAAGGAAATTAAGAGGTTTAGCTGCTACATCACATTTCGTCCTTCTAAAGGAAATTAGAAGCCATAGTTTATTTTTAGAAAAGCTATATATATAGCTGTGCTAAGTCATGCAATATGATATTTTCCTCTTTATAAGGTTCTGAGAAGATGACCCATCATTCACATTTGTTTATTGAAAATTCACCTATAATAGAATATGCTAGCTGCTTAGATTTTCATTTTCTTATAGACTGACTTGAGTTACGTAGAGCCTAGGTAGAATCAGGGTTCTGATCTTTATAATTAACATATATATAGTTCGATCATTTTTATCTTCATTCACATTTTTTTGTATCAAAAACATTTTAAAAGACTTTTGGACTCTCTAATTTGGAGTATTTTTTACGTATTCATTGTGATAACCTGTTTTTTCGGGTAATCACTTAGCTTTTTTTAAACATCATTTCTTAAGAATTAATTTTACTTAGTAAGAAAAATACTGAATGCATTTTTTTTCTTTACATCCTTTAAAACATTCTGAAAAAAATGTTGCGACTTTTGTCGCAATTTGAGTTAAGACATTGCCCAACAATTGACTTTAAAACCATTTTAAATCATTTCTTAAAACTTAACAAGAAACATTTATTGAATCATAGCTTAAAAACTTAACTTTATAATTATATAAAACATTTTGTAAAATATAACTTAAAACTTTGAAAATATTTCTTAAAACTTTGATTTTTTTAATACTTTGAAAACACTATATCAAATAGTGGAAAAACCTTTTCTTTGAATAGGGGAAGCATATCATAATGGTATCCATACCCAAATCTCTACATCTGCCCTCCGCAGCACCAAGTCCCCAAACAGGTCCTACTGGTTACCCGTTAAACTACCTACAGCATGAAAAAACTTTTTGTGGCTTCCGGCCTAGGCGTACTCCCTCAAGCCTCCATAGGACCCACCTTGCGGGGCCCCTAGACTTATGGCTCTTATTGGTAGACCATCCCCGTGCCGCCCACTCATTTGTACTATCCCCTCTAGGGCCCTTTGGCCCCTCAGGGTTTTCTTTCACGTCCCTTAGGTTCGAACCTCAAACCTTTTTTAAAAGGTTCTTATTTCCTTCTCGAGTATCAATTGAGCTACTCAATTGGTACTCAAGAAGGAAATAAGAACCTCTTAAGAGAGGTTTGAGGTTCGAACACGAAGGATGCAAAAGAAAACCCTGAGGGGTCAGAGGGCCCTAGAGGGGACAGTACGGATGAGTGGGCGGCATGAGGATGGTCTACCAATAAGAGCCATAAGTCCGGGGGCCCCGCAAGGTGGGTCCTATGGAGGCTTGAGGGAGTACGCCCAGGCTGAACGCCACACTTTTAATGAGCTTTCGCTCAATAAGTTCAATCGTAATCTCACAAATCATTTAAACATGCTTTATAAACATTTCTCGTAAAAACCTTTTTTCTTAAAAAGTTTTTCATAAACATTTCTGAAATATTTTTCAGAAACATTTTTCATAAAACGTTTCTTAAACGTCTTTCATAAAACTTCATTTATAAACCTTTTCTTGTAAACATGAAAATGTTTTTCATAAACATTTCTCATAACGTTTTTCATAAACATAACACCAACATTTCATAACAAGGAATACGAACAAAATCAAAATGTATGATTCTATTTATGCTCAATTATAAACTATCAATTATGAGCGTCTTATGAGCATTCTTTTCTTACTTTAGCTTTCTATCTTTATCCTTTAACTTTCCTTATCTTACTTTAGTGTTCATACCAACATCATTAATCATGAGATCATAAATATAATGCTTCCCTTGTGAAAAACTTTTAACCATCAAACACCGAGGTCACATACCTCATATCAAGGAGGTCAAACTTTAATTTTACTTGTATACCTCACATCAAAAAGGCTAATACGATAGATTTTTTTATCTTTACTTTACTTTACTTTCTTATTAACTTTAGTAAGCATATCAAATATAATCATGTTATATGCAAACATATTTGCAAATCATAAGTTGCACTGTAAAACTCATTGCAAAACAAATGCAACATAAAACTTATAATTTAAACTGTAAAACATTTTACATTAACAAAATACAAATGTATTTTAAACATATTTATTACAAATACATTGCAAACTTTTACTTAATTTTTAAAACTTTATGCATAACAAGTGAAAACAGACTTTAAAAACAACTTGCATTACATTTGCAAACACATTTGCAAACATATAAAATGCATTTAAAAATCATTTACTTCATGTTATGGGTGAGGTTTGAACTTACTTGGTTCTAGATCTAACGTTTCCGTCTCATTCTTTTTTTCATTAGTCGGCTTTTGTATCTTATTCATATGACACCCGACTAATTAGTTAACTTTTCTTATGACCAATCTACTCAATTAATAACATAACTTAAACATTAAACATTCATTTCCTTTCAACTTAACTTGTATACTATAGGCTTACCTTCTTTTACTTAGCTTGGTAACCTACTAGGGTTACCATTCCCCCTTTACTTAAATTTGTAACCACTAGTTACCATTCTTTCTGCTTAGCTCTGTAATCTACTGGGTTACCTCTTTCTTTACTTGATTTTGTAACCTACTAGGTTACCTTTGTTCTTAGGCGTCTCTTAGTTAAATTTCCTGTCTCACAAGCAATTTTGTTGCTTAATGTAGTTTGGTTCATTTTTCATCTAAGAGTATTAGGCTAATTTAGAGTGTTTGACTCCGTTCTAGCCGTTCCCTTAAAATGACGATTTTACCCTTATCGGGTTTTTCGTCAACTTTATAACTTTATAAAACTCATTGCTTAAATTTACTGCTCCATTACCTACCTATTACAAAAAAATTTCCACTAAGAAACATTTTCCAACATCAAACGTTTCGGGTCCATTTTGGCCATTTTCGCATAGTGATCGTTTTTGCCTTGACGGGTCCTTAAAACTTCTGGAACCCGTTTTTAGAACACCATACATTTCTTTATATCTAATAATATTACAAAAAACTAATATAATGGTTTTCCCTTCAATTAAATCTGTTTTGTCAAAACTTTACAGTTTTGACTCGTAATGCGAAAATCTTTACATTTTCGTCCTTAACATTTTTCTTTCATTCTTTCATTGACTAAACTTTGAATCCTTTAAGACTTATCATCTATGATTACTCACTGCCTACAATAGTGCAGGAACTCATTGTTCCCTAGTGAAAACCCAATTTTTACATAATTTTACAGTTTTGGCCCGAAACACAGAAATATTTACATTTTTGCCTCTGGAACAAAAAACGACCACTTTATACCCAATTGTTCAGTTTTTTCCAAGGAATAAAACTTTCCAAATTTCCATGGTCAAATTCCAAACATTTCATAACGTTTCCATTTCTTAAAATTTGGTGCTTAAAATTTCATAAAATCATAACTCCTCTGTTGAGCAAAATTTTAACAAATGTCCATACTGCTCTAACAATTTCGATGAGTTCTACAACTTCTGTGTTTTAACTTTCCTCAAATTCCAACATAAAAATAGACTTTTTGGCTGATTTTTAAATCTACAAAGAATTAGCAAAACTTTGCAATTTAGTCATTTTAAAATTTTACAAAACTTTGTTCACGAAAGTTGTTTCTCTCACTGTGTTTACAAATTCTAGACCTTATATAAAACATAATTTGGCCTCTAAGGCCCTCAAAACTCCATTTCTTTGAAATTAGTTAAACTTTACAAAGTTTAATAATTTTCCATTTTTAGCCTCAAAACCCTTATTTTCTTTCTTTACATCATCATCATCATCAATCCAAAACATAAACCAATCATTACATAATGTTCATTTTACATGCCATAGCCAAAACATTTTATCAAACACTTGGCATACATGTTATAACATAAACTTTTCAAGTTTAAAATTTAGAAATTTACCTAAACCTTGCCAACCTTTTTGATCCCCCTTTGCTAGGCTCAAAGCTTTGTCATGCTCCTCCATAAAAACCATGACAAAATCCCATCAAAACCCATCCAAAGTTTCAAGGGAAATATCAAAGTCTCTAGGAAAAAGCTTGAACTTTACCTTGAAGACTTCTTCTTAATCTTCATCTTCTTCACATAAACTTGCTTTAATACATGATTTGGAGGCTTGAAATTCATCAAAAATTTGAGAGAGAAAGACTAGGGGGGACGGCTTTTGAGAGGAAGGAAATGAACGTTTTTTTGGTCACATTGTTGGTTCCTTCAACAAGTAAACAAAACTTGATCTTTTATAGACTTTGATGACTCACCATTATCATCATCACTTATCATCTTTTGTGATAAAAAGTTGGGACAACTTGGCCATATTTAATTGGGCCACCCAAGGGGGTATTTTGGTAATTTTCTCCACCAAATTTGATGACTTACTCACATTAGTCATCACTTGATATCATCTAGCTTAACTTGGCAATATGTAATTGAGCCACCCAAGGGGGTGTGGTGGCAAGTTTCTATTTGTTGTGGTGTCCATGGTGGGTCCCACAAAGACTTTGTATACAATCTAAATTTATACTGGTAGTATTTTTCTATACTACCGGTATTTTTTTGCCATACATTCCATGAGGTCTCACAACCTTCCATACTTATTTTTATCCATCACATAATGTAATTCCAATATTATCTAACTTCGTAGTTTAAATTTATACTGATAATATTTTTCTTATATTGTCGGTACATTCTTTATATTGTTACAGCATTCTTTATTCATCTATATTCTCCAAACAGTATTATTTCGATATTGCTTTAACTTAAACAATCCAATTTCTGTACTACTCAACCTTAAACAGTCTAATTCCTATATTGCATTACTTTTGTAGTGTAATTTTCATACTACATAACTTTATCAGTGTACTTTCTTACATTGCATTATTTTAATACTGTATAATTTTTCATATTATTATACAGTATTTTTCTTCAACTGTATTTTTGTCATAATATTTGTTGCAACACAATTTGCAACAATTAAGCTTTTCAGCTTATTTTCATATCATTCCTTCTTTATTTAAGATTATGGCATGATTCTTACCCTTAAAAATTTCATTTTTTTTTTTGCTTTTATAGACTTTATTATATAAATTAGATTAAACAATAATCCTTAAGTTATTGCATTTTTATGCACTAAAAATGCTTTGGTGTTACATTCATGTTGTCTTTAATAGATAGTGTATATATCAAAGTGTAATACTATTTATAGTAGTAGTTATTACATATCAAATTAACAATTGAAACGTGGTTGAAAGGAAAAAAAAAAAAAAAAGGAAAAATCTCTATTTAACCCCTGTGACGTTAAGTTTCACAAAGGCATGAGCTACTATAAATGGCACTAATCCTTTATTCATCTTGTGTGTTTATATATGTATATATACATTTATATGGCATGTGTATGTGGTCATTATTAACATATATACACACATAGTGTATGGTATATAGTTCAAGGACGCCAATGATAGAAAATAACAATCAGGACACGGCCCATGCAAATGAGAGGATTGGGAAATCAGGCGCGGTAGAAAAGCTCATTTTCTTTTCTTTCCCTTTTTTTATTTTTATTTTTAATGGAAAACCCATATCGCTGGATAGCCTTCTCATAATCAAGCCACAACAATGTAATTTTATAATCATAGAATAATATTCAACGTCCTATGGTACATGTCGCCTTCGGATTCGTTCTCTGCATGTACGAAACATTATGCTTACGTCTTACTAATGACCACATGGTATTACCTTTAGGAAAAAAAGAAAACCAGTAAAAGGACCATTTTGATGGATCATGCTCTCCTCCTACTTTCACCATTTTATAAATTATAAATTCCTCAAAATAACAGCACCAATCCGATACTCCATCGTGATCATCAATCGCTTTGCGTTTCACGTACAGATCATCATCTAAGAGCTGATGGTGGATAAGGTACATTTGGTTCTCTATCTCTCTCTCTCTCTCTCTCTCTCTCTAATTTTGCTTGCTATGCTATTTTTTCCCTCAAATTCTAAAACGTTATTGTTTTGTAATTTGGGTTATTTGTTCTTGATTTTTTTCTTCTGGAATTCCTTTCACCTTCAAAGTGACTGATGTTATTATTATTATTATTATTATTATTATTATTATTTTGCATAATTCAATTAGGATATTTCTTTTGTATTAAAAAATGTATATGTAATATATATGAATTCATACAAATGTTATTACAGCAAGTGACCATACTGGTGCTGAAGGTGGATCTTCAGTGTTGGAAATGCTACAAGAAGGTCAAAAAAATTCTCTGTAAATTTCCCCGTAAGTTCAGCTCTCTTCCTCCCTGTGATGTCTTTAATTTATCTAAGTACGAGGGACTTGTTTGGTAATTACATTAATTTCTTTTTCAAAATATTATAAATATTATCACTAGGGTCTAGACAGTACTACTCTATTATTCCATCTTTTATTTTTTTTTTATTTTTTGGAAGTAGAATGTATTCATTTTTTAAGTAGTTTTCCAAA
>CAMOHE010051552.1:0-31618 GCA_946598075.1 Artocarpus hirsutus
GGGGCGTGGGTGGGGTGATGGGGGTGGGGGTGGTATTGTGGCGGTTTTGCTAAGGAAGAAATGGAAGAAAATGAAGAATTCTTTCTTCACATTTTACTTTTTATTCTTTGATTTTTTTTTTGGCAACTGGGTAACTCATCAAGATTAGTCACCATTTTGCATTAATTGGGGGTTAAAGTTTGCTTAATCTTGGCTACATTTGATTGGCTACATCAAGGGTCTTTTGGTAGTTTTCTACCAAATTTGATGACTTACCAACATTGGTCATCACTTGACATCATCTTTGTTAAAAAGTTGGGATAAGTTTGGCATGGTGGGATTGGACTACATCAAGGGGGTGTGGTGGTAATTTCTCATCCATTTGGGTGTCCCATGGTAGGTCTCATATTTTTGTACAGTCTAAATTTATATTGACAGTATTTTTCTATACTGTCGGTATTCCTTTCTATACAATTCATAAGGTCACATAACTTCCCATACTTATTTACATCAACCACTTAATGTAATACTTATCCTGCTTTACTTTATATAGTCTGAATTTATACTGATAGTATTTTTCTTATACTACCAGTATATTCTCTATGCTGTGACGAGCTTACACAGCATTCTTTACTCATTCATGTCCTCCAAACAGTATTATTCTTATATTTTTTTAACTTTAAACAATCCAATTTATATACTACTTAAGCTTAAATAGTCTAATTCTCACACTGTATTATTTTTGCAGTGTAATTTTCATATTACTTAACTTTATCAGTATACTTTCTTATATTGTATTATTCTAATACTGTATAATTTTTTATATTATTATACAATATTTTTTTTAAACTGTATTTTATCTTAACATTTATTGCAATACATTTTGTAATAATTAAGCTTTTCAGCTTATTTTCATATCTTTTCTTTCTCATATAAGATTGGCATGATTTTTACCCTTAAAAATCCCATTTTTTCTTTAATGGACTTTATCATAGAAATTGGAGTAAATATTAATTCTTGTGACATATATTTTGCTTAACATAATCCTTAAGTTATTGTATTTTTAATGCACTAAAAATGCTCAGGTGTCACATTCCTAACATGTTTGCTTGTTGTGTCCTTCCCCTTTGCATTAACTGCATTTTCTCTTAGTGTTTTCCTTTACGCCATCGTGTTCCATAAGGTCTTTGTTTACTTGACTGTTTGTTATTCCTTTATTTCGAACCATCACTGGATTTCTAACAATTAGGTTTGATTGAGTGACATTTTCTGTTTGAATTCCTAGGGTTGAATGTTGATTTGATGATTACATATTGTGGAAGATATTTTGTAATTTGGTAATTAACCTTGCAAGCTGTGTCTTAGCTTCTATGTAGAGTTCATCTTCCTTGGTTGCATAGTTCACAACTGGTTGAATAGTGAAGTAAGCGAGCCATACCTAGCCATCTCTTGTAACTCTGTTGGCACTTCCATGAATGATTCCACGTGGTTTTCAATCCTTGTTATGCGTTCATTGTCCATTTATTAAGTATTAGTGATTGAGGAATCACTGGCAGAATAAGAAACTTCACGACACAACAAATATGACGACAAGGGTAACCACGGGCTTGGAAAAGCAGGCAAGTACAGGGTAGGTGATTGTCTGACTTTTTGTACCTTATAATGTGTTGGGGATACCCTGCTTGGAATTTAGTCAGCCGAAGTTAATGTTTTCTCCAAGGTCATCGTGCCACCAAATGGAGTATTAATTATGCATGTCAATTTGTTCTACGACTTTCTTATACATTGCTCACGTGAAGGTATTTGAGGCTTGTTAGTAACAAGGTTGAAGTACATCATCGTGGCGTAGGCTTGTCATTGTAAGCGTTGTTTTAAAGTCATCTTGCAGCTTTGTATAGCTCACTTTGGTAAATACGATATTCAAGCATGAAACAAAAGCAGTCAAACTTTTTGTTGTACTGACTTATTCTTTAATAAGACATTCATCGACTCATTTCTCTGTGTTATGTGCATGGCTACAAAGAATTTACCTCCAAAAAACATTTACGGCCATCTCTCTCTTTCTTCAAACATCATTTTCACTTATTCGTGATCCTGAAGGTCAAAAGCTTCTACAATTGCCTTCCAACGTCTTAGAAACTCCGTCTCTAGGAAGTATTCATACATTATATTCTTAAATTCTTTCTTGAAGTTAATGTCCTTGACATGCTTACTTGCATTCTCCATCATATGCCATCCACAAAGCCTGTGTGCCACATTTGGAAGGACTTGTGATATGACTCGCCTCATTATTAGGTCCCCATCAGTGAGAACAACCTCTAGCTTCTTTTTATCTATTGCGTTTAGGAACATTTCCAGCGCCCAAATGAAGGAATCAACTCTTTTGTCATTCAATGAAGCAATGCCAAACACGTGTGTTCTATAGTGATGGTTGACACCGACCACGATGAAAAGTGGTTAATGGAATTTGTTTGTCCTATATGTGGTGTCAAATGCTATATCATTTCCGAAAGCCCTGTAGTCTCCATCCGCCCAAAAGATGTTGTGTAGCCTATTTTCGCCATCGACGTTGTAAACACAATTGAAGTCCGTACCATGCTATCTTGCTAAGCATTACATGTAGCCGAGCATCCCCTCAGAGTCATGACATTATTGGTCATGTCTGCCTTAGCCCGTTTGACCCTATCAACGATGTTATATAAATCTTTTAGGAAAAAAGGCACCTTGTGTTGTCCTGCTAACTCCATCGCGATAAAGTCAAAGACAAGCTTAGTACGAATACAAGCTCTCTTCATAGAACGACATTGGGCAATATACCCTTCCCCGATTTCCTATTTTGTCTTAGCAATTGGATTTGGTTTGAAGGAACACATTCATGGTTATGCATCGGGTTAAATTCTTTTGCAATCCATTTTTCAGTTATTCTATTAATGTTGACGTGTAGGTTTTCTTGGCACCCTGTTGCTTGCTAATGGGGCTATAATTGTCTCCATTTTTTTTTTCTCTAACCCTCTATCGATAGTGCGTAGGTTCTGAGTAAATATGTCAGGCTCCGGAGTATGGGAGGTGACGTGGCAGGTTAATTAAGTTAATTAAATAAAAATTTAGTTAAAATATGGAATTAACAACTTAAAATTAATAATGAAAAATGTGATGATTTTAAACCTTTTTAACAAATATTTAAAATCATTTAATAACAATTAAGAATAATAAGGCAAGCAATAGAAAATAATAAAAATAATAAAGAACGTATAAGAAATGCGGGTTAGGTCCCACTGACCTATATTTTGTGCACATACATAATAACAACAATATTAAATTACATTTGTATCAGAATCTAGCTTAAGATATCTTACGTTGCTAAACTATCTCATGGTGTCCTAGTGTGCCATTTGTGTTTATAAAAGCATATTGTAACATTAAAATCTCAATTGGGGTTCAAAACAGTAAAAACAGGTGAAAAATAACAAAATTTTGCCATCCCCGGCGGCTTACCGGTCACTCTGGTTCGACCGGTCGAACTGTGCAATTTGGCCTGTCAGAAAACCAAGTCCGGTTGGCCAAACTTTTCCAGGTTTGGCCTCCCAGTCGTATGAATCTGGCCTGCCAAACATCAAGTTTGGCCTACCGAACTAGAAAATTCCAGAATTTTCTAAGCATAGGTTTCGGCCTCCTCAAGTCCAAATCTTCAATTTCAACATGTTTTCTTAAATCCTAGGCATAAATAATGATCATAGTTGATAGAAAAAAGTAGTAGATTATTTTTTAACACTTTAAAACAAGTTTTACACAAAAATTTTGAATAAATCTAAAAATAGAGAAAAATAGAGAAAAATGAAAAATCTTAGTTTAAATCCGTTTTTTCTTCAAACCAAGCTTAGATTCTAGTTATTCTAAGTTTCTCTAATTTAGATCAAAGGTTTTCTAAGCTTAGGAAAGCTTAAATTTCAAAATACAAGAAAAATTAAAAAATTAAAAAAGTTTTAAAAATTTAAAAACTAACCTTGGATTCGAGCTTCAAATCATGTTTTTGGTTGCTCAATCACACTCCCGAGCCTCCAATCCACTAATCCGAAGCTTGGGCTTAATTTTTTATTCAAAAGTTTTGAAAGAAGAAGAGAGAGGAAGAGAGGCAGAGAGAAGATAGAGAGAGACGCATGGGAGAGAGAGTGAGAGAGGGAATAAGCAAGAGTAAGGGAAAGAGAGAAAGAGGACAGATTAAATAGAGGGGAAAATAGGCAATTTCACTGTGCGAAAATCGTGTGTCGCTCACGGTTTTGTAAAACAGGTATTTTTGACATTGAATAAATTGTTTTATTCCAAATATTCAAAATAACAATTAAAATGATTAAAAGTAATTAAAAATCATTGAAATAGTCAAAACAACTTTAATCTAGGAATTTCACAAAATGATCAAATTAAGTTAAAACATTCATTATGGCACAATAATCCAACATTTTGCTTACGAATATCACTTAATTAGTTTCGGGGCGTTACAACTCTCAACCCCTAAAAGAAATTTCACCCTTGAAATTTACAACTTAGATCAGAAATAAAACAAATGTAGATATAACTCCCGCATACTCGATTCTAATTCCCAAGTGGCCTCATCAACCCTGTGATGCTGCCATACGACTTTTACTAATGGTATATCACGATGAAGCAAGCTGATCACTTTCTGATCGATAATCTAGATTGGCACTTCCTCATATGTCGTGTCTTCCTAAATTTGTACATCCTGGAAGGAGACGATCTTGTTTTTCTTGGGCGGACACTTTCAAAGCATCGACACATGGAATACATCGTGAACGTGAGATAGTTTTTGAGGAAGGTTAAGTCAATAAGCGACTACACTAACACGCTGAGTAATTTCAAATGGTCCAACATACCTTGGTGCAAGCTCGCCACTTACTCCGAATCGTGAAATGCCCTTACGAGGTGATACCTTTAAAAGAACAAGATCTCCTTCCTTGAATTCCAAGGGTCAATGTCTTCTATCCGCATAACTCTTTTGTCGACTCTGAGCTACCTTCAATCGATCTTGGATTATGGCGACCTTCTCATTGCTATCGCAAATCTCATTTGGTCCAAGAATAATCCTGTCTTCTGATTCTACCTAACACATCAATGACCGACATGGTCATCCATACAACGCTTCAAACGATGCCATGCCAATATTCGATTGATAGCTATTGTTGTATGCAAATTCTACCAGATGCAAATGTTTCTTCTAGTTCCTGTCGAAGTCTAACGCACAAGCACGTAGCATGTCCTCAAGAATCTAAATAACTTGCTCAGATTGCTTATCGGTCTAAGGATGAAATGTTGTCCTAAAGTTCATATCTGTACCCATGGCCTCCTGAAAGCTCCTCTAATACTTGGCATTGAATTTGGTGTCTCTATCGGATGTGATGGACAAAGGAACTCCGTACAATCTCACTATGTTCTATAGATATAATTCTTTGAGTAATCTTCTCAAACAAGTTAACCTAAAAGGAATGAAATGAGCAGATTTCATCAACCTGTTGACTACGTCCCAAATTGCATTGTGCCTTTGTTCTGTCCTTAGTAAATCAGTGAGAAAATCCATTGTTATGTGCTCCTATTTTTTCCTTGAAATTTGAAGTGGCTGAAGCTGACCTGTTGGCTTCTAGTGCTCAGCTTTCACCTAAAGACAAGTCGCACGCTTGGCCACGTTTTCTCGAACATCCTTTTTCATGCCTCTCCACCAGTATTGTCTATTTAGATCACGATACATCTTTGTGTTCCCTAGATGAATGGCAAGCTGAGACTTGTAGGCTTCGTCCATCACGGCCTTCATCACCTCTATAATTGTTGGAACTGCTAAGTGCTCCCTAAAATACAGTGATCCATCGGCACATATCCTCCATTCGTTAAGTTGCTCTCTATTTTGAATTTGTGTCCAAATTCCCTACAAATGCTGATCTCGCCACTAATCTAGCTTCATCGTCTGAATGAGAGTTGGGGTCATCTCCAT
This sequence comes from Artocarpus hirsutus, assembly GCA_946598075.1. Lineage (NCBI taxonomy): Eukaryota > Viridiplantae > Streptophyta > Magnoliopsida > Rosales > Moraceae > Artocarpus > Artocarpus hirsutus. Next base: position 5,978 of record CAMOHE010051552.1, read on the forward strand.
ATGATACACTAAAACTTGATCGTAGTCTACTGTAGTCTATATTCACTCACTATTACATCCCTTTTCCAATCTTCAAAAGCTAAACAAGCAAGAATCCTTGAAGACTTCCTACTAAGCGCATCTACAACTACATTAGCTTTCTTGGGATGGTACTGCAGCACAAAATCATAATTCTCCATGTACTCCATCCACCTTTGCTGCCTTAAGTTTAGATCCCTCTGGGTGAACAAATATTTCAAGCTCTTATGGTCAGAGAATACCTAAAATGTCACCCCATACAAATAGCATCTCTAGATCTTCAGCATGCGTGAATCACTGCTGCGAGCTCTAAGTCGTGAGTAGGATAGTTCCGCTAGTGAGGTCGTAGCTGTCTCAATCCATATGCGATCATATGTCCATGTTGCATCAATACACACCTAAGTTCGCGTCCAGATGCATCTATGTAAACTTCGTACGGCTTGTCACTATTGGGGATAATCAATACTGGAGCTGAGGTCAACCGATTCTTCAACTCTTGGAAGGCGTACTCACATTCTTCATCCCACTTAAACTTGACATTCTTTCTAATCAATCTTGTCAATAGTGCTGTAATTTTCAAGAAGTCCTTCACAAATTTCCTACAGTATCCTACGAGTCCTAAGAAGCTACAGATTTCTACTACGTTTCTCGATCGTTCCCGCTCTACTATGGCTTTTACCTTAGACGGATCCACTGAGATACCATGCTTGGAGATGACATGACCTAGAAACTTAACTTTTGTCAACCAAAACTCACACTTCTCTTTCTTACTGTATAGATGGTGCTCTCACAGAGTTGAAGCACAATCCTAAGATGCTACTTATGTTCCTCCCAAGTCTTAGAATAGACTAAGATGTCGTCGATGAACATGATCATAAACTGAACCAAATAAGGCCTAAATATCCTATTCATTAGGTCCATAAAAGCTGCCGAAGCATTTGTCAATCCAAACGGCATCACCAAAGACTCAGAGTGTCTATACCGAGTCCTAAAAGATATTTTTGGGATGTCTTTTTCTTTGATCCTGAGCAGGTGGTATTTCGATCGCAAATCTATGTTCAAGAAATACCGTGAGCCTCCCAACTAATCAAACAGCTTATGAATCCTGGGTAGAGGATACTTGTTCTTTATAGTGACTTGATTTAGTTGCTAATAATCTATGCATAATTTGAGAGTTCCATCATGTTTCTTAGCGAACAAAACTGGTGCTCCCCATGGTGATATACTATTCTAGATGTATCCTTTATCAACAAGCTCCTGAAGTTGCTTTCTTAATTCTTTCATCTCTACTGGCGCCATTCAATAAGGTGCTATGGAAATCGATGCCATTGCTGGAAACAATTCAATACCAAATTAAAACTCTCGGTGTAGTGGTAATCCTGGTAACTCATCGAGGAAGACATCTTCAAATTCATCTACCACTAAAATTGTTGCATTTCTTCTCAAGGTACTGGGTTCTCCTTCTAGGTTCATGAGGAAGGCATAACAAGCTAGGTTCTTCTGCCCTCCAAGACATATCTTCATGAGTCACTCACTAACTGTTCGATCATTACCACCCTAGTAAATGATCATCGTCCCCCTATCAAATACTAGGGTCACTTTTCTAAGTTGGCAGTCTACAACTGTATTATATCTGGATAACCAGTCTATCCCTAGGACTACATCATATGAACTTATAGGGATTACAATCAAGTCACGTTTCAAAATCTCATCCCCAATCTTTATTTCACAAGCTTTATATACACAATTTACACACACCTGTCCCAAGGGTGAAGCTATAACTAGAGGTTCATCAAATTCTTCTATTTCTAATCCCAAGGCATGTACAAAAGAACTTGAAATGAGAGAATAAGTGGCACCAGTGTCAAATAATACGGGCGCTAAGGACAGAGAAACTAGGATCATATCATCGACGATTGCATTGCTGGTTTGGGCATCCAAACTCCCTGTTGTCATGGTGTAAACCTGCACTAGAGCTTTCCCTTATCCTCTACAAACATTGCTAGTGTTAGACATGTATGCCCTAAGGAGTAAAAATGTAATAAGTTTTTAGAGACATTTTTATCAATAAAGAATTTATTTATTATATACCAAATCTTGTTCTCTTTACATTCATATTTGTTGAATGTATGATAAGCAAACAATAGTCTGAGATTATCGGTCTAAACCATTAAGAATTAGGCATATGATGGACAGATTATGCGGAAGCCAGGATTCTTAAGGTGACGGTCTAAATCATAAGATCTGCAATCGAGGGAATAAAGTTGGGTGCTTTATTCATATAAAGATTGTTATATTGTCTGTATCCCTATTGGGAGATGGTTTGTCTTGACCATTGAAGGTGGTGGATCAAGACATAAAGTGAATTGATTTTGATTAATAATTCTATCTTGGAAAAATGATTCACTTTAGACAATCATTTGTATTGTATCTTAATCTTAATCTTGAGATGAATAGTGGGCCCGTTGTCTTGACTTGTGTCTTTTGATGTACCAAAAGGTGACACCCACATGTTGATAGTGGTATGTATGCCAGTACATTAGAGGCATGACTCTTGATATCGTAGACCTATTAGTCATAGAAATGGAATCCATAGCTCCTCTTTAGGAGTAGTGATATCCTCTTATATGCGTTATCTTGTAATTAAAAAACTGGAGCGCTCAACCATTTGGATACATAGGTATAACCAAATGGTATACCGTCTTTAGATGGTAAGTTTTCCAAAGATGAGATAATGGAACATAAGATAAAAATAATCGGGAAGATAAAACAGAACTTGTCCTTAAGGCGATTAATCAAATTTTAAAAAATTTTATATCAAAGTATTTTCCAAAACACAAGTTTGACATGCTATATGCATAAATTAATAGGATTTTACTAACCTTTGAATGCCGAAGAACTCCCATAATCCATGAAGAGAAGTAACATTCCAGAAGAGCCTCAACCAACTAGTCTTCTTTGCTATTCTCTATCCACGATCGAAGTAAGTGTGGGCTCACACGTACAGCTCTTCCTCAAGGTGATTCTCCTTCCAACCAATTGAGAGAACCCAAAGCTAGTATTCGTGATTTGTGAATAAAAGCTCTCAGGGAGTTTTAGATTCTCACCAGTAGAGTATCACTCTTAATCTCTCAATTGATCTAAATAACTCATGAAACTCACTCCGTATTTATAGAGGTTGGGTCTAGGGTCATTCCTTATCAGTAAGGTCTCAAAAATTTGAATTAGAATCAAATTCAAAGCAATATCGGATGAAATCCACGTAAACATGTGTGATTTTTATTTCGCACATAGGCAGGCTAAATTTTCTCATAGGCAGGCCAAACTTGCCCCATCGACAGGCCGAACTTTAAGATCGGCATGCCAAACTGCCGAAAAAAAATCTCAACGAATATTTTATTTTCCACCCAAGATTCTATAAGATAAAGTCCCAGTTTCAATTCAAATAACCCAATAAAGAAGTTATCTAATTAAAACAACATTATCTAGATAATCTTTAGGAAAACAAATAGATTCCTAATAATTCTACAAGTTTATATTGATATAATTTATTCAAAATTAAATCAACTGATACACGCAAGTTTTTAGTGGAGTAGCGTTGGAGTTGATAATTATAAAATGTATATTTGGGATATTGGGTTTCGTAATTATCGAGAGCTTGAACTATATAGGTCCATTTGGTCCCCTTTGCTAGCTTACAAAATCCTGTAACGATATAGCATGCTTTTCCAATTATTGGTGACTTATGTCAGATTTATTAGATTAGTTGATATTTGAAAGAATCAAATAATTCATGTTTATTTATCGGTTGAATTAATTTTGTGACAAAATTAATTCAAGATTAAACTTGTTGAATTATTGGCATCGAATAATTCTTGTTTGTTTATCAGTTGATTTAATTTTGAATAAATTATATTAAGATAAACTTGTAGAATTATTAGGAATCTATTTATTTTCTTAGAGATTATCTAGATAAAGTTGTTTTAATTAGATAACTTCTCTATTGGGTTATTTGAATTAAAACTAGGGCCTTATCTTATAGAATCTCGGGTGAAAAATAAAAAATTCACTAAGATTTTTTTTCAACAGTTTGGCATGCCGATCCTCAAGTTTAGCCTACTAATGGGGCAAGTTTGGCCTGCCAATGCACGAATAAAAAATCATGCATTTTCACGTGGATTTCATCAGATATTAATCTAAATTTGATTTTGATTTGAATTTTTGAGACCTTATCTAATAAGGAATGATCCTAGACCCAACCTCTATAAATAGGGAGTGGGTCTTATGAGTTATTAAGATCAATTGAGAGATTAAGAGTGAAACTCTACTTGTGAGATTATGAAACTCCTTGAAAGCTCTTGTTCACAAATCACGAACACTAGCTTTGGGTTCTCTCAATTGGTTGGAAGGAGAATTACCTTGAGGAAGAACTGTACGTGTGAGCCCACACTCACGTCGATCATGGATAGAGAATAGCAAAGAAGACTAGTTGGTTGAGGCTCTTTTGAAATGTTACTTCTCTTCACGGATTCCAGGAGTTCTTTGGCATTCAAAGGTTAGTAAGATCTGATTAAGTTATGCATATAGCATATCAAAATTGTGTTTTGGAAAATACTCTGATATAAAATTTTTAAAATTCTGCTGCGTACTATGTTTTCAACAATTAGTATCAGAGCTATGGTTTTTACATAAATTTACGAGTTTGTGATTATGCTATATGTATAAATTATGTGATCTTGATCTCTCCCATGCTTGAATTTAATTTTATAGAGAGTTGGTACTCTACGTTTCTATATATTTATATGTTGTCATGGATTATATGGTGAATGTTTATTAATTAATTACGGTTAATTAAATTATTATTTAATTATTTATTAATTAATAAATTTATACCCGTTATGGTTCTTTAGAGGTTAGAATGTGTATCTAGGTTTTTCATGTAATTAGATGGCAGACTATCATCTCCGTCCAGGAATTATTACATAATTTTAAAATTGTAAGAATTTTTTAATTAAATAATTGTTCGGAGAAGACAGATCTAGAAGGCGGATCTAGAAGATGGATGATGGTGTTCTTAGGTATTTCTTAAGTCTCTAATTTTATGTTTTTGAATTGTTGAAAATAAAATTGATGAATTGCATTAAAAATTGTATTTTTTTGGAAAGGATGATTTTTGCTCAGTTGGCATGCCGAACTCTCTAGTTCAACAAGCCGATGGTCGCAGATCGGTAGACCAGATGTGAGGTTCAGCAGGCCGTCAGCCGGGCAGAAATCTGGTGGCTTTGGTGGTAGGCCAAACTTCTAGTTTAGCAAGCCAATTAGTCATGAATCGACAGGCCGATCACCCAGATTGGCTTGTCAGCAGGGAGTTGGACTTTTCTCCAGAAAAGGTGCAGTTTTTCATGCAGTTTTAATTTTATTTTTGAGACAATTTTGAGAAACATTAAATATGGATTTGATCGGAAATATGAAGTGTTCGATTCATATGAGATCAAACACTTACAGATGGGCATCACATGAAGAAGGATAAAGCTTGGAGATTCAAGGATGAAAAATTGATAATATGTTTCGATTATTCTTTTGTAATCTTTATATTCTCTAGGGTGGAACCATAATATTATGGTTATTTATTATTATTTTGCTTGTTGCTTTGCTAAATTGCTTTGCTTGTCTGCATTATAATATGATTTGCCATGTATGTTGAAAACGTGCCACATAGAATAAGGAGTGCCGCTCATATTAAAATTGTTCATACATGTCTTTTAAAATAAATCCTTGATTTCAAAAGATTGAGTGGGAGAAGGTTTTCGAAGAGAGAACCAAAGACCTCCATCGTTGGTCTATAGGAAGAACATGGTGGTCCCAACCCCTAGGAAGGGATTTCTATTATGTACCAGATTGGATCTCTAAAAGGATAAGGTATTTTAGCATGATTTTTTGTTGCATACCCCTAGGTGGTGATTATGAGTTATTGATAAAATATTGAAATGATGGTTATACGCTCATGTTAATTTTATTATTAACCTCCCCTAAGAGCTCTGTTAATAAAATTAATAGCCAAAGAAATGATTATTAATATATGCTAGATCATACGGGTCCTGGATGGCATATATTAATCAGGAGGGGATCCGTGTTCCTAATTGAGTTTGGCATGACTCCCTTAGGAGCTTGTTGAATTTTGAGTTGGGAATTATCATTGTAAGGTTGTGATATTTTCAAGGTTTTGACACATAAACACATTTGTTTGTTTTTTATATGATTATGTTATCTTACTAAATTATTATGATATGTTTGCTTATGTTTGGTATATGATTATTTATTGTAGATTGAAAATCTCTAAAAACGCTTTATCTTTGATACTTGACAAAAACCTATTAACCAGAGAGAATTATAATGATTGAAAACGAAACCTAGATATCGTTCTTTTCTTTGAGAAACTAAAATTTATGCTGACAACCCCTTGTCCTCCTGAGCCTACAGGAGACTCAACTAATGAGCAATTCCAAGCATATGATTGTTGGAAAATGCAAATGATTAGGTCCGCTGCTATGTTGGCTAGCATGAACAACGTGCTGCAGGCTCAACATTAGGATTACAAGATTGCTAAGTAGATCTTGGGTAATCTTGAAGACATGTTTGGAGGCCAAGCCATAACAAAGCAGCAAGAGGCGCTTTAGAAACTCTTAAACTGTAAGCAGAGGCCAAGGACATCTGTAAAAGAGCATATGATGTTAGTCATAGGTTACCTCGCTGAGGCTCAAACCAATGGAGCCAACATCAATGCTGAAACTTAGATGACTATGGTCTTTGAGACTCTATCTAAGGAATTTATTCCGTTTAGAGCTACTTTTACTTTGAGCAAGAGATGGGATAGGACCTTAACAGAATTAATGAAACAGTTACAGGAGTTTGAACTGCTGATCAGGGAGTCTCCTGCTGGTGGCTAGGCCAACATGGTAGCTGCTTCTGGTTCTAATACCAATTCTAAGAATGGAAAGAAGCAACAGCCGTGAATGGGAAGGGCGGGTACATAAAGAAGCATTACAAGGACTTCCTTTCCAAAAGAGGTAGGTATGATCTTCTATATTTAGAAACTTGTTTGGTTGAGGAATCAAGCGACATTTGGGTCATAGATTCCAGTACAACTAATCACGTTTGTGTTTCTCTACAAGGGTTTATAGAAACGAGAAGTCCACTTCATGAAGACTTCACGATTCGGATGGGCGATGGATCCTTGGTCTTAGCAGAAGCAGTGAGAGATGTCCATCCTTATTTTGATAATTATAGGAATTTAATTTTGCAAGATTGTTTTATGTTCCTAAATTTAAAAGGAATTTAATTTCTATAGCTTATTTATTTAAAGACTCCTATTTAGTTTCTTTTAATAATAAAGTGGTGATTCATAAAAACAAATTTTTTATCTGTTCTAGATGGATGCAAAATAATCTATATTTTATCAAAACTAAGATGGACTTATTGCTTAATATTGAGATGAATGATAATAACTCTAAAAGGCTTAAAACTTCTCATTCAAATAAGACTTATCATTGGCGTCTTTGGCATTTGCGCCTTCGTCATATTAACCTGAATAGGATTCAAAGGCTGATAAGGGATGGACCTTTAAGTCACTTAAAGGTGGAATCTATACCTCAATGTGAGTCTTGCTTAGAGGGTAAAGTGACCAAAAGACAATTTTGGGTCTAAGGGCAATAGGGCCAAAGGGGTTTTAGAACTTGTGCATAGTGATGTTTGCGGACTGATGAACATTCAGGCACGAGGAGGGTATGAATACTTCGTCACTTTTATTGACGATTACTTAAGGTATGGGAATGTGTACCTGATGCACCACAAAAGTGAAACTTTTGACAAGTTCAGGGAGTTTCAGGCTGAAATGGAAAAACAATTGGGTAGACCCATAAATGTACTTCGATTTGATCAAGGTAGAGAATACCTTTCTGATGAGTTTCTGGAACACTTATTAGAGAATGAGATTTTATCCCATTTAACTACGCCAAGCACTCTGCAGTAGAATCGCATAATGAAGAGAAGAAATAGGACTTTATTAGACATGATAAGGTCCATGATGAGTTATTCATCATTCCTTTATCCTTTTTTGGGATATGCACTACAAACTGCATGTTATCTTTTAAACAATATGCCTTCAAAATCGGTCCCTAAAACTCCTCACGAGTTGTGGATGGGTAGGAAGACATCCTTAAACCATATTCATATATGAGGATGTCCGGCTCATGTCTTATTTAAGGATGCAAATAAGTTGGAAGCACGTTCAAAAGTTCGTGTGTTTGTAGGATATCCAAAAAGGACTAAAGGGGGTTATTTCTATAACCCAAAGGAAAATAAAGTTATGGTTTCAACTAATGCAACTTTCCTTGAGGAGAGTTATATGGATGACTTTAAGCTGCGAAGCAAAGTAGTGCTTGAGGAGTTGAAGAGTGATCCGATCACTCCGAAGGTTCCGAATGAGACCATTCTGATTAGTGTAGAAAAACCAGACCAACTCAAACAACAACCTAAGGGGCTTCGACATAGTGAAAGGATCGGGCGTCAACCCGAGAGGTATATGCTCAATGGGGAGTCTTTCTTGGCTAAACCGGATGAACATGACAAGGATCCTTACACTTACGTAGAGGCTATGATGAGGATGTTGATTCAAAACTCTAGACATAGGCCATGAACATAGAGATGAAGTCTATGAAGATTAATTAGGTCTAGGAGCTTGTGGATCTTTCCGAATGGGTAAAACCCATAGGGTGTAAGTGGGTCTACAAGAGGAAAAGAGGAATGGATGGAAAGGTCAAAACCTTTAAGGCTAGACTAGTAGCTAAAGGTTATATGCAAAAGGAAGGAATCGATTATAAGGAAACCTTTTCGCCTGTAGCCATGCTTAAGTCCATCTAGATTCTCTTGTCCATAGCTACCGCTCTCGACTACGAGATTTGGTAGATGGATGTCAAGATGGTTTTTCTAAATGGCTATCTTGATGAGTCCATTTATATGGAACAACTAGACGGGTTCAAGGTCAAGGGTTAAGAGGGTAAGGTTTGTAAGTTGCTAAAGTCAATATGTGGACTTAAGCAAGCTTCTCGTTCTTAGAACATAAGATTTGATCAGGTGATCAAGACTTATGAGTTCTCACAAAATGTGGATGAGCCATGTGTTTATAAACACATTAAAGATGGGAAGGTGGTTTTTCTGCTACTCTATGTATATGCCATTCTGCTAATTGGCAATGACATTGAGGCATTGTCATCAGTCAAATTATGGTTGACCAAGTAGTTTGACATAAAGGACTTAGGTGAGGCTAATTTTGTTCTTGGTATCCAGATATTTCGGGATAGGAAGAACAAATGATAGCTTTGTCACAAGCCAGCTACATAGATAAAATTCTCAAGAGGTATGCAACGCAAGATTCTAAGAAAGGTGGGCATCCATCTAGGTCTGGAATTACTCTTTCTAAGAAAGACTCTCCAAAGTCTGAGAAAGAAAGAGAATACATGAAGAAGGTACCTTATGCTTCGGTAGTAGGTAGTCTCATGTATGCCATGCTTTGCACACAAGTGAATATTTGTTATGCGGTCGGGATTGTAAGTCGATTTCAAGCAGATCCAGGACCAAACCTTTGGGTTACGGTCGAGCATATTTTTAAGTACCTGAGAAGGACTCGAGGGTATATGCTTGTGTATTCAGGTGAGGATTTAACTCCTTTAGGATATACTGACTCAGATTTTCAATGCTATCTGGATTCTAGGAAATCGACTTTGGGTTTTGTGTTTACTCTAGGTGGCGGTGCCATCAGTTGGAGAAGTGTGAAGCAAGATTGCACTTCGGATTCGACGATGGAGGCCGAGTATGTAATAGCTAGTGATGCTTCGAAAGAAGCAATGTGGCTTTGCAAGTTCCTTAGGGATCTTGAGGTAGTTCTTGATATTGATAAGGCAGTATCACTATACTATGATAGCATACGGTGGTAGCTAATGCTAAGGAACCAAGATTTCACAAGATGAGTAAGCATATTGTTCAGAAGTATCATGTGATAAAAGACTTCATCGAGGGCGGGCATGTCACGGTGTGCAAAATCACGTCAGAGGACAATTTAACTGATCCATTCATGAAGACACTTACTAGGAGAGTCTTCGAGAAGCATGTGGAAGCTATGGGGATACGAGATTTGTCATATTTACTCACTTAGTGCAAGTGGGAGACTGTTAGACATGTATACCCTTAGGAGTAAAAATGTAATAAGTTTTTGGAGACATTTTTATCAATATTGAATTTATTTATTATATGCCAAATCTTGTCCTCTTTACATTCATATTTGTTGAATGTATGATAAGTAAACAATAGTCTAAGACTATCAGTCTAAACCTTTAAGAATTGGGCATATGATGGACAAATTATATGAAAGACGTGATTCTTAAGGTGATGGTCTAAATCATAAGATCCGCAATCGAGGGAATAAAGTTGGGCGCTTTATTCATGTAAAGATTGTTATGTTGTCAATATCCTTATTAAGAGATGGTTTGTCTTGACTATCGGAGGTGGACTCCATGATAGACATTGACACGTTGTCATAGGTGACGATGTGTTGGATCGAGACATAAAGTGAATTGATTTGGATTAATAGTTCTATCTTGGCAAATTGATTCACTTTAGACAATCATTTGTATTGTATCTTAATCTTGAGATGAATAATGGGCCTGTTGTCTTGACTTGTGTCTTTTGATGTACCAAAGGATGACACCCACATTTTAATAGTAGTATGGATGCTGGTATGCTGGAGGCATGACTCTTGATAACGTAGACCTATTATTCATAGATATGAAATCCATAGCTCCTCTTTAGGAGTAGTGATATCCTCTTATATGTGTTATCCTATAATTGGACAACTAAAGTGCTCAACTATTTGGATACATAGGTGTAACCGAATGGTATACCGTCTTTAGATGGTAAGTTTTTCGATGGTGAGATAATAGAACATAAGATAAAAATAATCAGGAATGTAAGACAGAACTTGTCCTTAAGCCGATTATGAATAGTCCTATGAGGATATGGTACACTATGATATGTCATGGAGACTTAGCTATACGGGCTTCATAATTCTATAGAGTTTGAGAGTGCAGCTCCAAGCTTTTAGTGGAGTAGCATTGGAGTTGATAATTATGAAATGTATATTTGGGATATTGGGTTTCACAATTATCGAGAGCTTGAACAATATAGGTCTATTTGATCCCTTTTGCTAGCTCACAAAATCCTGTAACGATATGGCATGCTTTTCCAATTATTGGTGACTTATGTTAGATTTATTAGATTGGTTGAAATTTGAAAGAATTAAATAATTCATGTCTGTTTATCGGTTGAATTAATTTTGCGACAAAATTAATTCAAGATTAAACTTGTTGAATTATTGGCATCAGATAATTCTTGTCTGTTTATCAATTGATTTAATTTTGAATAAATTATATCAAGATAAACTTGTAGAATTATTAGGAATCTATTTATTTTCCTAGAGATTATCTAGATAAAGTTGTTTTAATTAAATAACTTCTCTATTGGGTTATTTGAATTCAAACTGGGGCATTATCCTATAGAATCTCGGGTGAAAAACAAAAGATTCAATGAGATTTTTTTTGACAGTTTGGCCTATCGATGGGACAATTCGGCCTGCCTATACGCAAATAAAAAATCTTGCGTTTTTACATGGATTTCATCAAATGTTGATCCGAATTTGATTCTAATTCGAATTTTTGAGACCTTATCTAATAACGAATAAACCTAGACCCAACCTCTATAAATAGGGAGTAGGCCTCATGAGTTATTAAGATCAATTGAGAGATTAAAGTGAAACTCTGTTGGTGAGATTCTGAAACTCTCTGAGAGCTCTTGTTCATAAATCACGAACACTAGCTTTGGGTTCTCTCAATTGGTTGGAAGGAGAATTACCTTGAGGAAGAGCTATACGTGTGAGCCCACACTCACTCCGATTGTGGATAAAGAATAGCAAAGAAGACCAGTTGGTTGAGGCTCTTCTAGAACATTGCTGCTCTTCACGAATTACGAGAGTTCTTTGGCATTCAAAGGTTGATAAGATCCAATTAATTTATGCATATAGCATGTCAAACTTGTGTTTTGGAAAATTCTCTAAGATAAAATTTTTAAAATTCTACTGCGTACTATTTTTCCAACAGCTAGGTCCTAGATTAGTTGGCTGATACTGCTGCGACGGGGTGACTACACACTAGCTGTATTTGGCACTCGATATTGAGGGACATGGTGCTAGAAGTTCTACGACTGATGTCCTGGTGCTAAATATGGCAATTGTTAAGGAGAAAACTGATGGAACTAAAGCTAAGGGAATTGCTGTGGCTGGGGGTACAGTCTGAGGCTGAGGCTGACGAGTAGCTCCTTCTCTAGTCTATAGTCCTAGGCAAGCACTCCTAATTGGGTAGTTCCTTTTGATATGTCTTGTCTACTGGCAATAGTGGCAGTGAAAGCTGTAGGGGTTGCTACACCCACTGCTAGATGAATTGCTGCTCTTGCTGTTTACGTTACCCTGTTGGCTCTTCCTTAGAGTTGGATGACTGTTGGTGCTCTTCCTACTGCTCCTCTGTTGTCCTCTTGACGTCCTTGCTTGATCCTCACAGTATTGTAAATAGTTGCTTTCCATAGATATTGCTGCTGACATAAGCTCTTTGAAATTCCTGAGTCGAAGGACAACCACCTGTCGTCGAATAGAAGCCTTAAGTATGTCTTGAAATTTGATACACTTCTCACGCTCTGATGCCACTACAGATGGAACGAATCTGGCCAGTTCATTAAACTTTGCCTCATACTCCCGAACTGACATGTCACCCTACTGCAACCTGTAGAATTAGCTACTTTATGGTCCCTATATCCTTGTGGAAAGTATCAGTCGTAGAACAACTCCTCAAGCCTATCCCAATTGATGTTACTATTGTTTTTCAAGCGTTGAGCTTGCTTCCACCAAGTATTGGCACCACCTTCGAACTTATATGCTGCAAACTCCACACGATACTCTGCTAGCATGGCAAGAGTATCCAAGTGTTTCACAATCGAATCTAGCCAATATTCAGCTGCTTGCGGGTCCTCTTTTCCATCAAAGGTCGAAACAGACGCACGTTAGAACTCTTTAAAATACACATACCGACGACTAGCCTCAGAATCCTCCATTCTTACCCTTGCTGCCATCTGCCAGAATGCAACAAACATGGCCATCGTCATGCCCTAATCATTTCCAAACTCAGTGTCTGCTATCTAACGACGTCTAGGTGCTATTCTCTCACTTCTGCAATCAAAATTAGACTGCCAGTGGTATTTCATTGTCGTACCTATGTGTGCACAATTCTCAATGTTCAAAACCTTAAGCTCTGATACCATTCTATCAATCCCCGAAGTACAAGAGGTGACGTGACAGATTAATTAACTTAATTAAGTAGAAATTTAGTTAAAATATGGAATTAAGAACTTAAAATTAATTATGAAAAATGTGATGATTTTAAACCTTTTTAACAAATATTTAAAATCATTTAATAACAATTAAGAATAATAAGGCAAGAAATAGAAAATAATAAAAATAATAAAGAATGTATAAGAAATGCGGGTTAGGTCCTACTGACCCACATCTTGTGCACACATCGTAGCGATAATATTAAATTATAACCTCAGTCCAAAATAAAATGAAAGCTAAAGTTATACATGCCTTGATTATTTTATAGTCCAAATCACCTACTTGGTTCTCCTAGTGCTTGTAGGTCTGGTCAACGGACTCTTCTTCGATCCCAAGTTGAAATCCACCTACAGGGAAAAGGTTTTAAAACAAATAAAAATGTGAACGAAAGGCTCAATAGGACTATATTTTAAAAACATTTAATTTCAAGGGAAATTTTCATAATTTAGAAAATTATTTAGAAGATAGACTTAAATAAATTAATAAAAAATTCAATAAAATTAATCTTACCAAAAGCCGTTTATTGGTCGACCAGAAATATCATTTTCTTTTCTTAGGCAAATCATATATGTAACACTATCGTAGTGGCCTAGCTCGGTTTCAGGACTTGCCCCCAAAGTCGCACGCTACACAACTCGATCTCTGATATGACATCATGCCCTTCTATATATATATATATATATTTTTGCTATAGTTATTAAAAATCTCTTTTATCAAGTTTATTCATTTATATTCATTATGAGGTTCATTATGAAAATCACCTCAAACCACCATTTATGAAAACAACCAACGAAAATCCTTTTCCAATCACTTATTGAAAACATTTCGATAAAAATCCTTTTGAGGCTAAAATATTTTAAAAACTAGGTTACCAAAGAATAGAATAAAAGTTCTACCTCAATACTTGTATCAGTATCCTACACCGTAGTCCCGGTCTACCATACATTAGCTCTGCGAATCCAGAAACAACCTTAAATATATGATAACTAAGTCTATCAGTATCTAGCTTAAGATATCTTAAATTGTTAAATTGTTTCATGGTGTCCTAGTATGCCATTTGTATTTATAAAATCATGTTGTAACATTAAAATCTCAATTGGGGTTCAAAACAATAACAATAGGTGAAAAATAACAAAATTTTACCATGCTCAGTCGGCCTACCAGTCAACCTGGTTCGGCACAGTTTGACTTGCCAAAAAACTAAGTCCGGCCGGCCAAACTTTTCCAGGTTCAGCCGGCCGGTTGCTTGAATATGGCCTGCCGAACTCATAAATCCAGCCTGCTAAACATCAAGTTTGGCCTGCCAAACTATAAAATTCTACAATTTTTTAGGCAAGGGTTTCGGTCTACTCGAGCCCAAATCTTCAATTTCAATATGTTTTCTTAAATCCCAGGCATAAATAATGATCATCATTGATAGAAAAACATAGTAGATTACTTTTTAACACTTTAAAACAAATTTTACACAAAAATTTTGAATAAATCCAAAAATGGAGAAAAATAGAAAAAAATGAAAAATCTTGGTTTAAATCCATTTTTCTTCAAACTAAACTTAGATTATAGTTATTCTAAGTTTCTCTAACTTAGATCAAATGTTTTCTAAGCTTAAGAAATCTTAAATTTCAAAATACAAGAAAAATTAAAAAATTAAAAAAGTTTTGAAAATTTAAAAACTAACCTTAGATTCGAGCTTCAAATTGTGTTTTTGGTTGCTTAATCACGCTCCTAAGCCTCCAATCTATTAATCCGAAGCTTGGGTTTGATTTTTTATTCAAAAATTTTGAGAGAAGAAGAGAGAGGAAGAGAGGCAGAGAGGAGAGAGAGTGAGAGAGAGAAAGAGGAGAGATTAAATATAGGGGAAAATGGACAGTTTTACTATACAAAAACCGTGTGCCATCTACGGTTTTGAAAAACAAATATTTTTGACATTTGACAAATTATTTTGTTACAAATATTCAAAATAATAATTAAAATGATTAAAAATAATTAAAAATCATTAAAATAGTCAAAACAACTTTAATCTAAGAATTTCACAAAATGATCAAATTAAGTTTAAAACATTCATTATGACACACTAATCTACTATTTTACTCACGAATATCACTTAATTAATTTCTGAGTGTTACAAAATATTTCCACTAGTGTCTCTTTTGACATCATCTTCCTGCATTCAAACCCAATCAATCTAGAATAAAATTTGTAAAAGGCCTCCCGTAGTTCATGTGTCTAACTCCTTTCCTACAATGTTTATGTCAGAAAGATCTGAGACATTCCTCGTCATATGTAGGATTTCTGTGAAAGTAATCCAATCTTTAAAGCATTAAATTCCTTGATATGGATGCATTCTATTTCCTCCTTCCATTTGAGATTAACTGAGATACGAATTAATGAAGTACAGGTCTGTTGATTTCAAGATCAGTTTCGGAGCACAGTAATTCAAAAAAGAAAGAAGAAGATGATACCAATTTTCCTTGGTTCAGGTTTCTAACAAAACTGTAATGCCCAAAATTCTCACAAACGTGCCTAGTTATATTGAGCGTTTTTCATAATATGTGGTGCATTTTATTATTTTTAATCATGATATAATTTTTTATTATATAAAGTTTCTATAAAAGTTAATGGTATTTTAAGTGTCGTTTTATAGTGAAAAGGTAGGACAACCTACTTGACGAAAACCGGTGTGCTACGAGCAAGTGAAAATAATAATGTTTTACTAATTCTCCATTGAATGATTAATTTGTTTAACTTGATTGGGTATTTTAGTAATTGTCAAAGTTAGTATTTGATGTTTTCTTAAATGACTTTGTAAAAGTGGTGGTACATCTATGATCTTATATTAATAGTGGGGTACGTATATGGATAAGTATTTTTAGTGGCTTATCAGTAAAATTATTTAAAAATATGATTTTACTATGTCAATTCATTTATCTTATGCGTATAAGCTAAGAATGTGATAGAAACTTTCCTTACTTGTCACTCCATTTGTTACCATCAATTTCAAACACCCACTCTAAAACTCAATTTTTTAGCATCTCATCATCAAAAATAAGCTCTTCTCACAGACTTCCTCTTCTCTCTTTAAACAAAAAAGTCATAGAAGTGAAGGTTTGAAAGATTAAACTCAGGCCTAAACAAAACCACCTAGAAAATCATGTTTTATTTGAGAAATACGAAGTTTGAACACAAATTTGAGGGCCAACTTATATAGCAGCAAAAGTTAGACCTTTTTTCTGAAATTAGAAGAGCATTTTCATGATTCTTAATTGTTTTAATGGATTATATGCTTGTGGACTAAGTAGTGATAAATTTAATGGGAATAATTAATAAATAATGTGACTAAGGGTTTAATTGAATATAAATAGGAATTTCTCTTGCTTAATTTGATCTAATCATGATTTAGATAGTGTTCATTTTTTGTTTTACCCTGTTTGTATGAATGTTGGTAAGTGCAAGCATGATGCATGATGGTATGTTCGGTTGAAATTTCTTGAAAAGCTTGTGTCAATAGCCTTGATTAGGGGTTTCATATCTCATACACTACTTTTGAGTTTGAGGTTGAAATTTTGAAGTATGATAGTGGACATATAGAGCTACTTTGTATCAAAATTTCATACAAAAATGGTAAGAGATGAATTATAATTGAATTTTAAAATATCAGGTTCTGCTGTTGGAATTTTACTAGCAGTGAGCTTATTTTGATTGTTTGTGAATCTAAACAAATTGATCTCAAACATTGGGAAATTATGCGGGGAGATTCCTTCATATGTTTTTTTATAACTCTGCAAATTCTCATGACAAATGAGTTTATAATTTAAGATTGTGAATTTTTCTACATTTGTACATCAAAAAGATCATTGCAAGTTTGTGTATATATGATTTTTAAAATGATTTCCTTATGCTTGTATGGTTACAATATGAATATAATAGGTTAGTAGCACATCAAGTTCAAGAAAAACGATCCACTCTTCACTCTCTGTCTAAGTCCTTTTGGATTTCAAGTAAGTAGATTTTTTTTTTTCAAATTTCACAAGAAACAATAGTACATGTATGAAGAGTATATTCCACATTAAACAGTTTGAATAATTTATATAATTATGATTGTTCCATATACATGTTTATGAAAGAAAAATCTATTGTATCCATATTTATATTTTAGGATTATTAACACTAACGGCCGTTAAATTTTAGGGCCCTCTCACTTTGCCTCTTGAACTTAAAAAATTATTTGTTTGTCTAAACCTTCAAAACTCCTCACTTTACCCCTTGAGTATTAAAAATTACTATTTTTCTCTTGAACTTTCAAAGGTTCTTACTTTGTTTCTTAAATTTTCGATTTCCCCCTCAAATAGACAAAATTATTATGCCTATATGATTTACACATGTGTCACTTGTAAAGACAAAATAAAATTTTATTACTCTTTAAGTATTGTTTCATGTTTACACTCTCACTTAACATTTTTTTGACTAAACACAAATTTAGGAAAAGTTTGTTTGCACATTTATTCGCTTTTTAATGCACAACTCATTTAATAAGTCAATATTGTTCGCTGATATATGAATGTGAATGCTAAAGAAGATGATTAACACACAAATATGAGGAAATATCAACAAATAATATCAAGAAAAAATGTACATATAAACCCTTATTATATGAGAGCAGATTAAAAAAATTAACTGAGAGTGGAAACGTTAAGCAAAATCTAAGATTGATAAAATCTTATTTTTGCCCTTGCAAGTAACCCATGTGTGAATCATGTTGGCTTAATTCTATCTATTTTAATAGAAAATCAGCAAATAGAAGACAAAATGAGAAGCTTTGAAACAAGGGCAAAACAATGATATTTTAAATTCAGAGGACAAAGTGAGAAGTTTTAAAAGCTCAGGGGTAAAGTGGTAAGTCTAGGGGGCAAAGTGAAAAAGACCTTAAAGTTTAGAAGTCAATAGTATTAATAACCTTTTATTTTAAAATGAAGTTTAGAACATTTCTTAATAACTGAGTAGGCAAGGATGTGGGAGGGATTGATGGACCCAAATGATAACAGCGACATCCTTTTAAGGCATGAGATTTCCAAAAAACTGTAGCCACATCAACTGAAAAAGAACAGATTCTATGAAATTTACGGCCTACACTTGACTAGGACACAAGAACAGATTTAACTGAAATTGTTCATTTAAAAGGAAAGTAGATACAATAAAAAATTGTGCATTTTTGTGCTCAAGTTGCAATAGCTGTAATTTTATGAATTAGATTCTATTTACTGAGCAACATATAGTTTGTTGTGATGTAGAGAATGCTAAGAAAGAGCAATTCGAGCTGCTTGAGTTGCTCGCTGCTAACAAATTGTTCATATGCTACTAAGGAAAAGCTTTTGATATTTTTGAAAGTTTAAGATACACTTTCTATATTTTATTTTTAAGTAATGGTTTTGGAATCCAATATAAGGGAAACAAGTCTTTTGAATTGTAAATGTTGTGAATAATACGTTATGTAAATGTTTTTTGAGTTCTATGACATACACACACTTGTTTCTTTCAATATCTCTTGAATGAATGAAATGAAATAATCTCTACCACCTTAACTAGATAAGTACAATTATGCTTTTGTCTAGTTAAGATAAAGGTATTAAAGGATATGTTAGGAGCTTATATGCTAGATTTACATGAGAATTAGAACAAATATCTTTATTTAGTGGAATTTACTTACAATAATAGCTATCAAACAACGATTGGAATAGCTCCCTATGATGTACTATTTGGAAGGAAATGCAAGTCCCTAGTTCATTAGGATGAAGTTGGAGTGAAAAAAAAAAAAAAAAAACTATTAGGCCCAGAGCATGTACAACGAACAATTGAGAAAGTAGAAAAGATAAGCTAAAAGCTGAAAATAGCACAAAGCCGATAAAAAAAGCTATGCAGATAAAATAAGAAGAAATTTAGGGCATTCTATTGGAGATCATGTATTTTTAAAGATAGCGCCACTAAAGGGTACTGTGAGATTTGGGAAGAAGGAAAAACTTAGTCAAAGATTTATAGGGCCTTTTTAGATTTTGGAGAGAATAGGAGATGTTGCCTATAAATTAGCTCTGTCTTCTGTATTAATCAATGTGTATAATGTTTTCCATGTGTCCATGTTAATAAAGTGTATTTTAGATCCCTCGCATATATTAAGTATAAACCACTGGAATTGAACACAAACTTAGCATGTGAAGAACAAACGGTGAAAATCCTTAATAGAAAAGAGAAAGAGTAAAGAAGAGAGAAAATTTCATTAGTTAAAATACTATGGAAAATTCACTCTGTTGAAGAAGAAATGAGAAGCAAGTATCCTAATCTATTTACTAAGTTAAATTTCAAGTACAAAATTCAATAAGGAGGGAAGAATTTTAATACCAAAAATTCTCACAAATATGTATAATTATATTAAGCATTTTTCATAGTAAATTTGCATAATAAGTGGTGCATTTTATTATTTTTAATCATGGTATAATGTTTAATTATATAAAGTTTCTATGAAAGTTAATGATATTTTAAGTGTTTTTTACAATGAAAGAGTTAGACGACCTATTTGGCGAGAAATGGCTTGCTATAAGTAATTGAAAATAATTTGTTTGGATGATTAATATTGTTTAACTTAATTAGGTATTTTAGTAATTGTCACGCCCCGGAGTACGGGAGGTGACGTGGTGGTTTAATTAAGTTAAAAAGATGAAGATTTAGTTAAAAACAAGGTTTTAGAATCAAATTTATAAGTAAAAATGTGATAATTTGAAAATCGTTTAAATAGAATAAGTTAAAGGAATAAAATGAATCACCGTAATAATTAAACAAATAGAAAGAACATTAAAATAATAAAATAATTAATTATGGGGTGGAACGCGTATGAGTCCCACTGGCCCACATATTGTGCACACACATATGATACTGACAATATTATGATACAACCACAGTCCAAAATAAAAGAGAAGTTAAAATCTTACATTCCTTGAATTGTAAATTAACCTACCAAATACTTCTACTGATCGTAAGTCCGGTCGGCGGACTCTCCTCCAATCCTATGCTGATATCCACCTAGGGTTAAGATTTTAAAACAAATAAAAATGTAAGCGAAAGGCTCAGTAGGACTATATTTAGAAATTATTTAACGTTAAAAGAAATTTCGTAAATCATATGAATGTATAGAAAATGAGCTGAAACCATTAAATAAATAACTAAATGTAAAATTCAATAAAATATAATCTTTCCAAAATAATTCAAATAGTTCAACCAGAAAGAATTCCAATTTTCTTCCCTGGGCAAACCATACATAACTCACCACCGTAGTGGACCAACTGGATTTCGGGACCTACCCCCAAGGTTGTTCACTACACAACCCGATCTCTGATATGGCATCATGCCCTAAAATATATATATACATATATATATTTCTCTGATTCATAAAATCTTTTCTTTATCAGATATAATCATTCATATTCATTATGAAGTTTATTATAAAATCCATCTCAATCTACTGTTTCAGAAAACAGATAATAAAAATCCTTTATCAACAAGCCATTTGAATACATTTTTAGAAAAATCCTTTTTAGGCCAAAGCATTTTAAAATCGACTACCAAAGAAAGGGGTAGAAGTCCTACCTCAATACTCGTACCGGTGTCCCACACCGTAATCCCAGTCCGCTATACGTTAGCTCCGCGGATCCACGCACAAATCCTAAATGCATAGTAACTTAGTCCATTAGCATCTAACCCAAGGTATCCTATGATACTAAATCATCTCATGGTGTCCTAGTATGCCATTTAGGTTTACAAAATCATTATATAAAGTTGAAATTTAAATCAGGGTTCAAAACAGTTAAAACAGGTGAAAATCACAAAATCTTCCCTTGCTCGGTCGGCCTGCCAATTTCCCTGGTTCGGCCTGCAGAACTGCGCAGTTTGGCCTGCCGGAGGAACAGGTTCGGTCGGCCGAACATCTCCAGGTTTGGCCTGCCGGTCGAATGAATCCGGCCTACTGATCCTTTGAATCCGGCCTGCCGAACACGAAGTTCGGCCTGCCGATCTGGAAAAATTCCAAAAATTTCCACGCACAGGTCTCGGCATTTCGAACTTCACATCTAACCTATTTTCTCAATTCCCAGGCATGGATAATCATCATAAACAATAGAAAATCATAATAGAACACTTTTTAACGATTTAAAACAAGTTTTAAACAAGATTTTTACAAAAATCCAAAAATAGAGAAAATAGAGAAAAAATGAAAAATCTCGATTCCAATCCGTTTTTGATGAAATAAAGCTTCAATCCTAGTTAATCCAAGTTACTCTAAGCTAGATCAAAGCTTTTCTAGACTTAGAAACTCTTAAATTTCAAAATACAAGAAAATTTAAAAAATAGAAAAACTTTTGAATTTTAAAAACTAACCTCGAATCAAAGCTTAAAAACGTTGTTTTTGTTGTTGAATCTTGTTCCCGAGGCTTCGATCTCCTAGCCCGAAGCTTGAAAACGAAATTTTGTTTAAAAATTTTAGAGAGAGGATGAGAGAGAGTGAGAGAATCCGAGAGAGAGAGAGAGACGAAGGAGATGTGCGGGAGAGAGGAGAGGGAAAATGAGAGGAAGAGAGAGAGAGAGGGAAAATAAATAGAGAAAAGAAAAAGCAGTTGTGTAAAACTGTGTACAACAATACACTGTTTTCAAAAAATCAAATTACTTTATTGAAAATTAATTTGACAATTAAAAACAATTTAGAATAATTAAAAATCACTGAAAGAGTAAATTAACGCAAAATTTCTTAATTTTTACAAAATAATCAAATTAAGTTCAAAACACTCATCATGGCACACTAATTCACCATTTTACACTCTAATACCATTTAATCAACTTCGGGGTGTTACAGTAATTGTCAAAGTTAGTAATTGATATGTTTTTGAATGACTTTGTAAAAGTCGTGGCAGGTATATAATCATACATTTATAATGGATACATGTACGATTAAGTATTTTTAGTGAACTATCAGTAAAATTATTTAAAAATGTGATTTTAATATGTCAATTCATTGCTCTTATACGTATAAGGCTGGGAATGTGCAAGAACCATTCCTTACTTCTCACTCCATTAGTTACCCACCGAACACCCTCTCTAAAACTCGATTTCTCAACAGCTTATCACTTAAATAAACTCACATCACAAGCTTCCTCTTTCTCTTTAAACAAAAAACCATAGAAGTGATTGAAAGAGTAACTTAGGACCTAAGTGACACCATCTCAAAAATCATTATTTTATTTGAGAAATTTAAAGTTTGAACCCAAATTTGAGAGGCCAACTTGTATAGTAGCAAAGCTAAGATATTTTTCTTTAATTAGAAGAGTGTTTTCATCCTAAGACATTTTTATTGAATTAGAAGATTATTTTCATCCTTCTTAATGGTGGTTTTAATAGATTATAAGCTTATGGACTGATTAGTGATGAATTCTATGGGAACAAATATATTTTTGGATAGGTAATGTGAGTAAATGATCAATTGAATGTAAATAAGTATTTCTATTGCACTATTTGATCTAATCATGGTTTGGATGGTGTTTATATTCAAATTCACCCTGTTTGTATGAATTTCGGTAAACGCAAGCATGATGCTTGATGATATGTTTGGTAGAAATTTTTGAAAAACTTGTGTGAACAGCCCTAGTTATGGGCTTCATATTTCTTAGAATACTTTTAAGCTTGAGGTTAAACTTTTAAGGCATGAAAGTGGACTTACAGAGATATTTTTGTGTCAAAATTTCATATAAAAATGATAAGAGATGAATTTTACAAAATCAAATCCTACTGCTGGAATTTTACTGGTAGTGAGCTTATTTTGCTTATTTGTGAATCTGGTCAATGGATCTCAAATAATGTGAAATTTTGCAAGGAAATTCCTTAATACATTTGTTATTTATCAGCAAATTCTCATGACCAATGAGTTTATATTTTAAGGTTTATAAATTTTTCCATTTTGTATGTCAAGAGGATCATTGCAAGTTTATGTATGTGTGATTATTAAAATGGTTTCCTTATGTTTGTATGGTTACAATATGAATATGACACGTTAATAGCACATCAAGTTCACCAAGAAGTATCTAATCTTCACTCTCTCTTTACGTCCTCTTGGATTTCAAGTAAGTAGAATCTTGTTTTCAAAGTTCATAAGAAAAAATAGTATATGTGTAAAGAGTATGCTCCATATGAAATAATTTGAATAATTTATGTGACTGTGATTGTTCCATAAACATGTTTATGAAGGAAAAATCTCTTGTACCCTCATGTTTTAAGATGAAGTTTAGAATATGACTTAGTACCTAGGTAGGTGAGGGACGTAGAGGGACTGGCGGACCCAAATAATTGCAGCGACATACCTTTGAGGCATGAGGTTTCCAAAAAGATGTAGCTGTTGGAATTAAAATAAGAAACGCAGTGGAAGAGGCGGATCATTGACAAACAAAAATTTTCTAAAAACTTTGCTCATCGGAAATAGATATATAATTTTAATTAATAAAAGAAAGCTTTAGGAATTTTACAAACCTTTTGAAGACTATCAGGGTATCCTAGCTTTCCTCTTTAACACCACGATCTTTCAATCCAAGCCTCCACACCAATGGAAAGACCAGTGGGCGTCAAACTGCAAGAATGAATTTTCCTCACACTTTTTCTGAATCTGCTATGTACTCAACACATGAGATAGCAGACTTTTTTTTTTTTTTAGAGAAAAACTCTCAGTTTTTCTCTCTGAGTATTTTTCAAAAGTTACGTGAATGAAAAAACTCTTGAAATAAGAGTTATCTCCCCCTATTTATATCTGAGCAATTAGTTATTTTTCAATTGACTTTTCAATATGAAAATAATCACCATATCACACATATGGAGAAATGATATATTTTACAGGGTTGTAACCTTTTAACTTTCCCTTTCCTTCCTTTTTTTTTCTTTTTCTTTTTTTTTTCCGAATCACTTTGTGATTCGTACACTACACACACATACATATATATATATATATATATATGAGTAAAGAAAAAAGTAAAGCAAATGCTTTTCCGTTTTTTCCCCTTTTTCTTTTTTTTTTTGAAACGAATCACTATTGATTCGTTATATGTATATAATATATACATAAAAAAGGTAAAAACGTAAACAAAATGTTTACATAAACGAATTCAATAAATATGTATATATATTAATATATTATAAAATCTTATATATATATAAAAGATTTGGTTCAAAACTATTTATATATATATATATCTAAATTCAAAAATAAATCACATTTATTTAAGAATTAATCAAGTAATTAATTAACTAATACTCAGTTAAATGTGACAATATTTATCATGTTACATTATGTGTCACAGAGAACATTTTTTTGTGTCATATTAATAATTCAAGTGTGAAATAACTAATTCAGAATTCAATAATTCTAAACTAAATGTGTATAATTTATTCTATGCATAAATCCAATATAGTGTTACAAATGTGGCATTGGGGACCTATGGGCCTATAACCCAAGCTCCAATAAATTTGACAATTAATCTGTAACGCCTCCTTTCCGGACGTCACAGATGTCGTTACATTCATTCTTTAAAACATTAATTGGAGCAAACTTTTGTAATTAATAACATGCATTTGAAATCATAGTTTGGAAAAGCATTCCTAGGATCCGTACTTACATTTTTTTTTATATATAAATACAATTTATGAGAAATTATAAGTTTACGTAATTAAATAATTCGCTTTTCCATAAACCTTCTATAAATAGTTTGCTAATATCTTTAAAAAAATTAAATTGGCCTTTGAAAACAAAAGATAAAATTGTTTGAACACAGCTCGGCCGGCAGGCCGAACTAGTCTAGCAGGCCGAAGGTCAACCGTCGGCAGGCCGTCCGAGACTTTGCAAAGTGGGGTTTTAAAATCAACAAGATCGACAGGCCGATACTTGGCAACCAGCAGGCCGTTCAGAAATCTTCGGCAGTCCGGCCAGTATGGTCGGCAGGCCGAACAAAAGAAAAATTCTTTTTAAAACAAGTTTTAAAGCTTTAAATGTGGAAGAAAATTTATAAAATAATAAAAATACATTAAACAAACATTCACAAAATTTATAAAACTTATCCTTAAAT
>CAMOHE010051553.1:0-55818 GCA_946598075.1 Artocarpus hirsutus
CAAATGCTGAGCACCCAAACACTTTTGGATCTAATGATGAGATGAGTTTGGTATGAGGAAAGTGTTGGAGGAAGGCTTGATAGGGTGTTTGAAATTTGAGAACTTTGGAGGGCATTCTATTGATGAGATATGCGGATGTAAGGATAGCTTCTCCCCAGAAAAATTTTGGAACATGTGTGGAAAACATGAGAGATCGGGCAACCTCAAGTAAATGTCTGTTTTTCCTTTCTGCTACCCCGTTTTGTTGAGGAGTATCAACACAAGAACTTAAGTGAACTATGCCTTGTCCTAGGAGATAAGTACCCAAAACAGATTTGAAGTATTCTTTGACATTGTCAGTTTTTAAGACTTGAATCTTGGTTTGGAATTGTGTTTGTATCATGTTGTTGAAGTTTTGAAAAATTTTACCTATTTTTGATTTTTCTTTCATGAGGAATATCCAGGTCAGCCTAGTGTGATCATCAACAAATGATACGAACCATCGAGTTCCTGTTATATTTTTCATTCTTGAGGGACCCCACACATCACTATGAATCATGGCAAATGGACGAGATGGTTTGTATGAAAGACTAGGATAGGTATTATGAGTATGCTTAGAGAATTGACAAATTTCACATTTGAAATGTTTCGGATTTTTATTGATGAAAATTGAAGGAGAGTTTTTCTAAATATATAAAATTAGGGTGACCAAGACGATAGTGCCACAACATAATTTCACTATCTTTATTGACATAGGAATTTAAAACAGACTGACTTTTAAAAGAGACACCACTTGTAGTTTGAGCTTGTCTTCTTAGAGGAGGATGGTCCCTGAGGAGATAGAGTCTCGAACACATCTCAGCACTGCTAATCGTCTTCCTCGAATCCAATTCTTGAAATTCACACAAGTTTGGGAAAAACTTAGTTACACAATTCAGATCACGAGTCAATTTACTAATGGAAAGTAAATTACAATCCAAACTGGGAACATGGAGAACGGAATTTAGGGTCAGATCCTTGATAATCTTGACTGAACCAATTCCCTCAACTTTAGATAATGTACCATCAGCAATTCGGACTGTACAGTCTCCATTGCATGGACTGTATATGTAAAATGTTGTTGCATCTCCCGTCATGTGATCTGACGCTCCTGAATCAATAATCCATGGTTTTATATGCCATTTGTCAGCCATAAGGGCCAATAAGGAATTACCTTTTTGTGCTAACATGCTAGTTCCAGACACAGAGTTACTCGATTGAGACTGAGAACCAAAGACTGCATTTTGGCTAAAAAGTTTTTACAGAACCTCAAGTTGCTCTTTGGTGAAGGGACTTGATTCAGTTGAGGCTGAGTTGTCATCCGAGGTGGCTGCAATGTTGGCACGGGTTTCTTTGTTATTGGCTGATCTTGATGGCTTCCAATCAGCAGGTTTGCCATGAATTTTCCAGCAAGTCTCCCTGAGATGTTCAGGTTTGCGGCAGTGATCACACCAAGGTCTCCCTTTCCTTTGCCGATTTTCATTATTACTTGGCAGTGGTCCTCGTACTACAAGAGCAGATTCTTCAAGGTTTGAAGTGGAATTTTGGGATCCCATCATAACCTTCTTTCTGCTTTCTTCACGCCGAACTTCAGAAAAGTCTTCTCGAATACTTGGAAGAGGTTTGGTTCCCATTACTCTCCCTCGGACTTCATCTAGGTTTTTGTTAAGACCAAGAAGGAATTTAGATGTCCGTTTCTACTCTACAATCTTTCTGTATAGAGCTGTGTCTTCGGGGCACTTCCAATTATGGACTTCAAACATGTCGAGATGTTACCAATAGCGGGTGAGAGTGTTGAAATATTGAGTGACAGTAAGATCTTCTTGTCGGAGATCGTGTAGTTTGGCTTCGATTTCAAAAAATTCTGAGGTGTTTTCAGAACTTGAAT
Organism: Artocarpus hirsutus; assembly: GCA_946598075.1. Taxonomy (NCBI): domain Eukaryota; kingdom Viridiplantae; phylum Streptophyta; class Magnoliopsida; order Rosales; family Moraceae; genus Artocarpus; species Artocarpus hirsutus. The sequence continues at coordinate 1,907 of CAMOHE010051553.1, forward strand.
ATGTCTCTCTCACAGCATCCCAAATCTCCTTTGCCGTCCCATATAGAAGAAAATTCTCACCTATCTCATTGTTCATGGAATTTATTAACCATGACATTACCAAGTGATTGTCGGCCTTCCAAGTCTTGTACCGTGGATCATTTTTCTCTGGAATAGCAACTTCTCCAGTGAGATAATCATCTTTTCCTCTCCCACAAATAAACATCATCACAGATTGGGACCATTGGAGATAATTGTTCCCATTGAGTTTGTGTCCTGTAACGAGGATTTGGCTGTTGTCTGACATTCCACTAGGATTAGAGACAATGGAATTTTGATGAGAGGTGGCGTCAGATGTTGTGGAGGAGAAATTGAGTTTTTCTGTGGCCATTCCGAATTTCACCATGTGAGTGTACGGTCTGTACGGATGTGTAAACCGGCGGCTGCACTGAGTGTACGGGACGGTACGGTACGGACTTGTGAAAACCGGCGACTGCATGTACGGACGGCACTGTACGGATGTACGAATTTGTACGGACGATTGCACGGACGCGACTGATGATCGACGACGGCACGGTCGTACGAACGGGCGCGAGCACGACGGTGTACGGACGGTACTGTACGATCGGGTGTACGTTCGTACGAAGGGTGTGTGTACGGATTGTACGGGGGACGGGGTGGTGGCTGTAAGGATGCACAGCAGCAGATGGCACACAGGTTGGTTGTTGATGACGGTACGGACACGGTTTTAGCCCTAGGATTAAAAAAGCTCTGATACCATGAAAGTTTTGAGAGAGTTTTGAGAGAATATTGAATATTTCTTATTTCTCTGAATCAAAATTATACATAGATGCTACATATATAGTGGTACAGCGGTTGACTTTTCTAATCTAATAACGGAAAGAAAAACTAAACTAGGAAAGGAAGAATTGTCAAATTACAACCCAATAAATCCTGATTCTATAGCTGTCAATCAGCTAAATATTTCCTTATTTAATCCCTAGAATCTGGATTTTAACTTTGGAAGATTTTCAACAGTTTTACAGTTTAAGTTATAAGTTTTATGTCACATGGTTTATGCAATAAGTTTTATAATACAAGTTATGATTTTCAAATATGTTTGCATATGATGTGATTACATTTGATATGCTCACTAAAGTTAATAAGAAGGTAAAGTAAAGATAAAAAAAAAGTATTGTACTAGCCTCCTTAATGTGAGGTACGCAAGTAAAGTTAAAGTTTTGACTTCCTTGATGTGAGATACATGACTTCGGTGTTCGATGGTCTCAAGTATTCCACAAGGGAAGCATCATGTTTATGATCTCATGATTAATGATGTTAGTACAAGCACTAAAGTTTACAAGATAAGAAGGGTTAAGGAACAAAGATAGAAAGTTAAAGTAAGAAAAAAATGTTCATAAGACGCTCACAATTGTAAGTTCATAATTAAACATAAATAGAATCATGCATTATGAACTTACTTGTATTCCTTATTATGAAGTAATTATGTGAAATGATTATGGAAAACATTATAAGAAATGTTTTACGTTAAATGTTTATGAAAAATATTTTTATGTTTTCAAGAAAAGGTTTATGAAGGACGTTTCAAGACAAACGGTTAAGAAATATTTTATGAAAAACATTTTGGAAATGTTTAAGGAAAAATATTTATGAAAAATGTTCTAAGAATAAGGTTTTTATGGGAAAAACTTTTAAAGTATGTGAAAATTATTTGTGAGATTTCGTTTGAAATTACTGAGCGAAAGCTTATTAAAGTTTTTTTCATGCTATAGGAAGTCCTATGGGTGATCAGTAGAACCTATTAAAGGAGCTGAGTGCTACAAAGGACATATACGAGTATTGGGATATAGATAACACTATAGTATGCTTCCGCTAGTTTAAGAAAATGTTTTCTCACTATTTAATATAGTGTTTTCAAAGTTTAAGAAAGTTAAAGTTTTAAGATATGTTTTCAAAGTTTAAGTTATATTTTATGAAATGTTTCATATAATTAAAGAAAAACAATTTCCAGTATTTTTTTTACTTAGTAAGTAAGATAAAATGTTTAAGGAATGATATTTAAGAAAGGTAGGTGACTGTCTGAAAAAATGAGTCGTCACATCGACGCCAGCAAGGGGCTGGGCATTTGTATGGCGATTCGTGCGAGCCCAACGATGATGAGATCCGTAGAGAACCAAACGAGAAGCATAAGGACGAGTGGGTCTTAGGCCCTTGAAATCAGTCAATGATGGGTGCTTTGGGGGTTGTTGGGTCCGCTGGCAATGGATGGGGTGTCTAGGATGGAGGCAGGAAGAAGAAGAGATTATGGGAGGGATTAAGTGGGAGGAAAGGAAAAAATTTGGAAAACACCTTTTTGTGTTTTCATTTTTGGGGGTTCTTCTTGAAAATTTTCAGAACAATCTTGAAAATGGGTTGACCCAAAAATTTAACCAAACAACTTTTAAAAACATTTATGTTTTTTGTATTTTTGAAAATAGGAAAAATATTTCAAAAACAAAACCAAACACCCCCTACAATTGACAAACTTGAATAAACTTTAGACATGAATAATTATTGTTAAACTATATAATTGGACTAACATTTTTTTAAGCATATAACTTTGTACACACTACTATAAAAGTATAGATTTATATATTTATTAAAGTTTTGTGTGCATGTGTATATATATGTATAAATTATTTATATACAATATATATAGTTCAGATTTATGGATTACACGAATTTGGAGACATTCAATCCGTAATCTAAGTTGTGTATATTAGAATAGGAAAATCCTAATCTAAAGCCAATCTATATTTTTTATAATCCAATCCACCCATAAAAAATATAGGTTTATATCTTTATTAAAGTCTTTTATGCGTATATAATTTATATAATATATATAGTTTGAATTCGTTGCTTACAAAGATAAGAGATACTCAATCCATATATATTATATTGAAAAAAATCCCAATCTAAAACAAATCCATATTTCTCCTAATCCAATCTATTCTAAACCGATGGATTGGAATAGATTGATTGAACTAATTGACAGATTCCATAAACACCCCTTATTGTTACTTGAGTATTAAATATTTAGTTCCATCGTTTTTTTTGATTGGTAATAAAATATGTTTTTTCATTAATTCATTTTTAAATGAATTTCTTTTTACCTTGAAAAGTGTTAAAAATAATTTTTATAATGCGAAAAATAATTTAAAATGGCTCAATGGATTGGTGGGCCAGTCCAATTGCCTTTAATACTAAGTATAATAAAAGCATGAGCAACATTCTCAAAAAAAGCATAAGCATAGGATATGTCTAGGCCTATGGGCTAGGGCAAGCCAGGTTACTATTTTTAAACTTGGCTAGAACAAGCACGATACAAAACTTTGATGGGCCAAGCTTGACATGATATAAGGAACGTGTGGGCCCAGCTGATTATGGATCGAGCTGGCATGGCATCACGGGTAGTTTGGGCTTTTTTTTTTCTCTAAACCACCAATTAAACCACAGATAAATTTTATTTTTTGGCGGTTTGATATCTTTATGAAACTAGACTAAATCAAATCATTCATAAACTGTTTGGGCGGTTTGGTTTAGGCAGTTTGTGCTTAAGATTGTTTTTTAATATTTAATTATATAAGATGTACCTTTTTCCACTGTATAATTATATTTCTTCTAATCACTCATCATCAACATCCAAAAAAACAAAATCAAATTAAAGAACCAACATATACAACTAAGACTAACTCATAGAATAGAACCCTAGCCCTCCCGATCCAACGACCAACAACTTTTCTCTACATCGATGCTGACTTACTTGCAATGCCATCACTGTCATATCATCTCTCTCCATTGGTGGCCCAACCACCATTGTGTCAATTAAGGATATTAGTAGGAGGAGAGGTTTACCAACTCCAATGGAAAGCTTTAATTCAAATTAAAATTTAATTGTGTTGTCTTATGTTATTTAGTTGTATTTTTGACTTTTTAGTTTGGTTTTTAGTTTGTATTAAAACTTTTAAGGGTAATGACCAATAAAAAAAAATAAAAAATAATATAAAATTTTATATAAAAATATTTTAAAAATAAAAATTATATAACATGGTGTTTAGGTAGGCAATTTAAAAATTCAAACTATTAACCAAATCACCTAAAATATTTGTGTAAAAAACCACCCAAACCGTCCAAAATTAAAACAAAAACCACCTGTTTAGTTTGATTTAATTTGGATCGGGCATTTAGGTGGATTACTGAATTAGCGGATTTTTTAAATACCCTTACGGCACGACTCAATTAACATTTCTATCAATGGCTCAAAACTTTTGGTCTTTTCTCGATTGGCTAGGTTATGAAGATTGATAATGTTGTTGCTCATGCCTTTTGACTTCTTGGGCCATTTCGAATTCTTCTTATTTTCTTAGGGTTTTTGTTTTGTCTTTTTCCTACTTTATTTCAGTGTTTTATCCCTGTTTAAACATCTTGTAGTTTTTGTTTTATTTTTAAGTAAACATCTTCCTTTGTTTTTGTTTTTGTTTTCGTTTGTTTGTTTGTTTTTTTTACTTTGCTATGAATGCCTTTCTATATAAGAAAAGAAAAACAATTAAAAATCATTTTTATATTATTTGACAAGTTAGTTAAAACAACAATAATAAAAAGCAAACAATTATTACAATATGAAGCTCTCATATATTACAGTTTTTAAACAAAAATTTTTAGGTTTTTTTTCCTGCTAAAAACTAAAATTGTGTTTGTTAAACACTCATTTATCATTTCAAATAACCAAAGCAGACATGTAAAAATCCACCCACTAAAACGACACCGTCCACCTTGCCGATCCCAAACGCACAGTCACGGGTTTCGGCCTGTTGGTTGACCAGAAAACGACAACATTTCGTTCCCTTCCTTTAGCACAACGCTCCCCTTGCCCCAACTGGTTTCACTTCCGAGTCTCACTAAAGGTTGAATCTTTAGAGAGAGAGAGAGAAAGGGACTGATGAACGACCTCTCCAATGGAGCTCTGGTAGAGAAAAACAGTTGCAGTTACAGTTGCAGACACATTCCATCTCTGGCTCTCTACATTCTCATTTCCCTCTTCTTCATCGGCCTCTCCTTCTCCATTTTCCTCCTGGTCGTCGTCCGCAACGCCGCTTTTTTCCTTTCCTTCCTCTTCCTCTCCTCTCTCGTCCTCTCCTTCATCCTCTGGAACACTCGCAGCTCCACAAACAAAGCCGCCATTCTCTTCTTCCTCCGCTCTCTTCCTCACTCCGACCTTCGTCACGCCCCAGAAGGCCGCCTCGTTAAGATCACTGGGGTAATTCTCTCTTTTTCGATCTTGTAGCTCATTTTACGATGTGGGTTTTTCGTATTGTGTCTTGGGGGTCCATTTTTATCATTAAAGTTTGTCTCTTTGTGATTGTGTTGAAAATTTGGAATGCAATGCATTTGGGTTTGTTATGGGTAAAAAAAATTACGAAATGGGTAGTTCTGTTATTTTAAATATTTATATTTTTTTGTGGTCTGTATTTTGTAGAAAAAAAAGGACATTGACAAACGAGTAGGATATGATCAGAAATTGATTTTATCTTTGGCGGTTTCTCCTTTTGTTCATGATTGATTCTATTTATGGTCTATTGTTGTGTATGTATATGTGTTGATGTAGTTGCCGAATTTTACTGTTTTTTTAGCAGCGGTAGAATTAATAGAGAGGTTTATTTTTGTTTAGCTTAATGTGAGGCTTGTAAGAAAATTTTACTGAGAGAGACAATTTTGTGAACTCAGAGAGGTTATGAAAAGCTTAGAAGATAGTTCAATCGTTTTACATTAAGTAGGGCCCTTTTAATGAAACACCAAGAACTTGCGTTATACGTTATTGGTTGTGGTTCACGTTCTGTTTTTCCTGCTATGAGCCGGAGCTACTTCGTATACAAAAGCGCATATGTACATATGTTATAAAATGACATATTTTACGGTTTTGCTGCTGACTTAGAACTGTAATTAGTAGTGTTGTCCTGTGTCACATTTAAGCAATTTTGGCGAATAACAAGCTTTTGGGTTCAATATGTCACTCTTTCGAGAAAACTTGATTGTGTTATTCATTTACAGACTTTAAGTGTTTTACCAGGATAATGCAATGCTGTGATTTGGGTTCAATTTTTTCACTTTATCCTTGGTCATTTTCTATGTGTTTCCAACTGTCAGTAGATCGTATATGATTTCTTCCTTCAACATGACGGAGAGCTGACTACGTTTCCTTGTATTTTTCTTGATTTCAGTTGGCATCATGTGGAAGTGTGTCCCTGGAATCTTCCTACGAAAAGGCTACCAGATGTATCTATTCGTCAACTCTTTTATATGAATATGGGGGCTTGGATTTAAAGCCAGTAAAAGTTAATAGATCATGCTTCCAATGGAGTCTAGCATATTGTGAGGTGTGTAGACTCACTGTTGTTAGTTTAGCCATTTAGATTTAGATCAGCTGCTAGATTATTGCTTTGTGTTCTTATTGCATTTAATATGACCGGTCACCTTTCCATATGATTTTTTGACATTGCAATGTTGAGGATATCCTTTTTTTTCTCCCCTTAAAAATGAGATTTCTCAACCATTTTGTTCTTGCCTTGCACTTGGACTTGAACCACATTATTTCTCTTTACTAATTGGTCCTTTGGCTCTTATCAATTTCATGGTTTCTTGTTTTGTCCTTGCGCTTGCTCCTTTGGCATTGATCTATACGTTGCTTGTTTTTTCTCATTGAGTGCTCTGAGTCTCCATGTTATGTTTAAGATTTGGGCATGTTTGTCAAACTGTAATGGAATGCAATGGGATAGAGTAATGGGCTTGGAAAGGAGAATGCTGGAATAAGGATGGGGATCATTGATTCTCTTTCTAGTGTTTACTTATCCATTAGAAAATGAAGTGGGAAACAATGGAATACTTGCCCATTAGAAAGTGAAATGGGAAAAAATGGAATATTTTTGTGTTCGCTAAACTTGTGAATAGGAATCTCATTATTGTAATTACTCAATTGTCTTTTTGCTAATATAATCATTGGCTTATAACATGTGAATTTGTTACTGTATATCAGTAAATTTTTGGCATTCCTTTCCTTAAACCACAAATCAACACTAAGGGAGTGCAAGGATTTACATTCTCTTTCCTTATTCCTTGTGTTGTCTAGGGCCCACCAAACTACCATTCCTAAATTTGTAAGTAAACACATTATTTTATGGGATTTGGAAATACTCCTCCTTTTTTCTTTCCCTTTTCATGGAAGCAGACACACCATTAATTTTTCTCCGATTCTAGGTCTTTAAAGACACTCACTTCCATTGCTCTCCTTTGGTGAGTTGTGGTGTTTCTTGGCTGATCATCATCGTGTTTTTCTTAGAACATCCAATGTTCCGAGGCCATATGATCTTTGCACGTATACCTCTAATTGCTTCGTGGTTAGCTTTTTGCATCAACTAGTTTTATCTCATAGGTGGCCGCTACATTTGTCAACTAGCAATCAGATAAGGTTTGACTTTGTATGTAGATCTTAAACCTAAAAAAAAAAAAAAAAAAAAGTGTAGATTTATCTTGTTTGATTTGAACCCATTTGATATTTCATGACATCATCTTTTAGAAGTTATGATTTATGGTCTACTTTTGGCTTTTCACCTGACAGAGGTTCTCCACAGACTTTTACATAACTGATAAGAAGTCTGGTCTCAGAGCTATCGTCAAAGCTGGTTCCGGCTGTAGAGTGATTCCCTTGGTCGTTGAGAGTCAACTTGTCAACACCGCAAGACAATGCAGAATCCTTTCCCCTCCCCTTAGGAAATGGTTAATAGAGAGGAACCTCCCCGATGAACCGCGCCTCCTGCGACTCGAGGAAGGGTAACCCCACAACCCAATTGTAGAACTTGTGTTTTCCCTCAGTTTAAATCAATCTTTCCAAAGAGCTAAACTTGTTGAGTATGTGCATTGAGTTTTGGCAGGTACATACAGGAAGGAAGCACAGTGACTGTAGTTGGAATAGTTCGTAGAAATGATGAGATGACGATGATTGTTCAACCACCAGAAGTTATATCCACAGGATGTCTATGGCGGAAGTTGCTTCTCCCAGTAGACATTGATGGACTCATACTTAGCGTTTCACGAACGGCTGACCTTTCCATCAACCAAGATGTGCAAAACATGGATTGGTAGTAGTGTGTCTAACTGACATATATGGGACATGACTACGAGAGTGTAGAAGCTGAGATTTTTGGATGGTGAAACTATCGCTATTAGAAGCTTTTTTCAGGGGGCTTCTTTCATAATCTATTTTCTTTTTCCTTTTGAATTTTCTATCTCTGTATAATCTGTAACTGTGACAACTTGCCTCTGACAGGCTCATGTTAATTTAGTTTGACAGGCCTTGATAAGGAAGTTCAATGCTTTAACCTGATTCGTTCATGTTGCAGTGATAGCTTCAAAGTTTTTATGTTCTCTGACATTTTTCCTTGTTTATTTTTCCTTGAAGATTAAGGTCCTGTTTGAAACCTAGTTTTTGTGGTAGAGGAAAAAAAGTGAATGAAAAATACAAGGAAAAAAAGGCGGTGGAAAAAAATTGTTTTTTCTTTCGCCATGTTTGGAACTGTGGAGGAAAAAGATTTAATTTTTTAACATTTTCTTTATTGGGAATCCTTACAATGGAGAACGCTATTTCATTCCAAAGGTAGAATAAGGTATTTTAGCTTTTAGATTAACTTTTTAATGGTTTAATTTTCGACTATTTACAATAAAAATTTACGGTGTGCAAGACAAAATTGCTTCTAGTCGTTAATCAAATTGTTAAAAAGTTAATCCGATAGTTAAAACATCATTGTTCATTCGTGGGTTAAAATAACCTTATCCACCGTAAAAATTCTTTTCCTTTGTTTCCAATTAAAAATAGGAAAATTTTAAACTTCTTGAAATTTATAAAATTTATCTTTTGACTTAGATCTTGATATTGACAATGACCTCAATCAATCATGGCCTTAGATTCCCATCTCAGCTGGCTCCAACCTCTGAATCATGATCCTTGTCCTATGCCCAAGCCTAGGATCCCACCCTTACCTCAACCTTGACACGCCGATCTTAATCCCAACCTCAATCAAGATCGGGGGCATAGGTTCAGGTCAAGGCTGGTGTTGGTACTAGTGTTGAGATCAAGGTCGAGGTATCGATGGGACCAAGACTAGTTCTGGCTAGGATGATCCATAGTATCAAGGTTGGGGTAAGGCAAGGGTTAGTGTTAGTGTTGGGACCAGGGTCGGTTGGGTTGGGACGTGTTCGGATCACGTTTGTGGTATGGCAAGGGCCAAGTTTTGGCTGGATCCGTCACATTAAAGTAACCATGAAACAGAACTTGTGCTCGACTCGGTTGTGATATTTTCTAACAGGCCCTTTCCCAGCAAAAGGAGCATGATGTACTGAAAAGATTGGGCCTAGCCCAACTTAGAATTGGACTAGACTTTAGGCCTGTTGCCTAGTGGGTTAAGTTCTCACTACCTCTGTTAGCATTGCCAAATTTGGAAGTTCCCAAAAGGACAGAATTTTGGAAGGACAGAAAGTGGGACACTACGGTACCTGCATGAAGACTGGTGCCCAGACCAACCTACTTTTCTTTTTCTTCTTTTTTTTTTTCCCCCAAAATAGAATCCCAAAAAAACCTCTAAATGGGCTACCTTTTGATGAAGTCAAACACAAAAATGCCGCAATAGGGGAGTACACAGAAAAGAAAGACAGGTGGATTTTAGGGTACCAAGTGGATACTGCAACATGGGGTTTGAACATGGTGGAAAAATTGGTTAGTTTTTGTTTGCTTACTTTTTCAAAGGGTCAGGAAATTAGGCTCACAGACAAAATCTCTTCTTTGCATAAGCAAAGAGACCCTTGCTTTGTGGCTTATTAAGATGAGTGGTCAGGAGAGAGCCCTAGCTTTGTAAGCTGTTGAGAAATATTATTATGCAAAATGGATGTGAAACATGTATATGACTGACTTATTTCTTGGTCAATTTTAGGCACGTTTGTAGAGGCGAAGGGTTACACATAGTCAAAACTCCTTAATTAAAGCAATCAAAAGGTTCCATCTTGGATCAACTTGTGATTTTTGCTTTATTTTTACACCATAAATTAATATCATTTATTAATTCTATGCTCTACATATGGTATATACCAAACAAGTCTTATCCCATTAATAATGTTTAAGAAAACTCTTAATTCTTAATTTTTTTTCCGGTTTACAGCTAAGAAAAAAAGTTTTGCTGGACTATAATAGACTAGTAATATTTATGTACACGAGGGTTTGACAAGTTGGAAATACTATTATATATGCTTATTCTTTCCCAGCCTTTGTATAATTTCCAGTGATTAAAATACTAAACAACTTGCCTAATTGCAGATTAGCTAGTGACTAGGGAAAGCATCCGAAGATTTCATTTTCACCCTATTTGATATTAGGGAAGAAAATTCGAAGGAAGCTTACCTGCCTGTGGATTGAACTTGCTAAGAAACTTCCACATTAAGAATTAAATTAAACACATAATTTTCCATGTTGATATTGTTTTTTTTAGTGGACTAATTCTTAGTCAACTTAGTATAGCTAATTTTTTTCCAGCTAATAATAACAACCAAGGTTTTTTTTATATAAATTTTTCCAAGGTACTTAAGTGACTATGTGTTATCCATGATGCCTACACATCTATGTTGTTACTAGTTAGTTTATTATATATATATATATATATATATAGGCTTTTACTATGATCATCTTAAAATACCATAGTTCCACCGTAATATGTACAGTGAGAAATGTAAAATGACTTGTTAAACATAACACAAATGTTGTTTAGTGCAACATTACAGTTGTTTAACTAATCAATACATATATTAAAAATGTGTAATACCAAGAAATTTAATTGTCTTTGACTATTATTACACCTTTAATTTAGTTATTTAATGTAACGCAAATATTAGAAAGGTGAAACAATAGCTGGGGATAATCCAATTTCTTGTGTTACACATTTTCAACGCATTGTGATAGTGAATAAATATCATGTTACGGCTCTCACTTCTACATGTTATGTTAGAAATAATGTGTTTCGCAAAACTTAAATTGTATTAGCTGTTCTCTTCTCCTGTAAATTTTTAGTTCTATTAGTAAGGCTAAATTGAATTGGTAAACGCGAGTAAGACTATGTAAAGGGTACTCGTTATACCATCTATTACCGGACTATAAAAGACATTTTATTTTGTTATATAATATATATATATATATATATATATATATATATATATAGCATAACTTTTTCCTCCAAACCATTTTTTATTTTGTCCACCTAACATATTATAAGCTACATGAACACACATAAGAGAGAAAAAAAATCTACATGAACACACATAAGAGAAAGAAAAAAAATCTTAGTTCTAGTAAAAAGTTATGCCAAGTTGCATTTGATATATAACTTTGGAACATCTTTTCCTTTAATTGATAAAAAATGCTCATGCTGCTTCATGAGCCTAGCCATTCTTTTCCCATACATATGCAAGAACATACAAATACTAAATAATACAAAAAGATGTTTTAGTTCTGTGTAAGTATCTTGATAAAGAAAGAGCTTAGATTATATAAGGATCATGATTCATAATCACTCGTTCAATTTATATTTCTAGAAAACAAAGATATGATTCCTATGCAGCCAAAGGGCTAAGTACTACTCTGTATATATCATTAACAATATTAATTCATTATGATGCTAGCTGATCTCCTAAACTTGAATTCAATTAGATCTTAATAAACAAACAAGACTTTAATTAGATTATTTGTTTAGTACATAGTAAAATATTAATACAGTGTTGATTAATATAGAGTTAAAAATCATATTCATGCTATCTCAAAATGTGCTGCTCAAAGTTGGTAAGCTACTTTTGGAAAGTATGCAGATGGCATATGCTGGGGCTTGAGTAGATCAATCCATTTGCTACTGTACTTGAGCTGTAAGGCACCAACCTTATTTTTGCAAGAAAATCTTAAAGGGAAAATGCTATGGAACTATTGGAGGATTTGGGGGGGAAAATGTGTTAATAAGAGTATTGGTGATGAATATTGAGAAAGAAAGTTGTGAGTTTTTGATGAAGTTGTTCTAAAATTAAAAAAAGAAATATTCTGCATCAGGAATCAAATCTCCGCAAAAAGGAAGAGAGAATATGAGCTCCAATATTATGCTCTTATTGTTTTTCTACCTGCTTGCACTTTGGTTATGCCACAGCATTTCCTAAAGTACTGAAAAAATCAACAAAAAAGTTGGTTCTCTCCTAAAGTAAAAAACACATCACCAGGTATCCATATGTATATATATACACCTTATACACACGTACTTTTCATTTTTCTTCCAGTATTGGGTTAAGCACTTGATCTCTAAATGACTATAGTTTATGTTTTGGATAAATAGTCAGATTATTACTGCAATATGAACTTTTTATCCTTCAAGTGTCCAATTTTAATCTGTCAAAGTTGGGTATCTTAGTTGAACTTAATTAGTATATGGTAATTTATCAACAAACAAACCAAGTTCTCAATTCAGACAAATACTTTAAAGCCATTTTTAGATTGTTAATTACGATCCATTTTGGTAGATACTTGAAAATTAAATCATGATTAAGCTACAAGAATTACAAGCATGCAAGCCCTTCTTCTCTTCTGACTTTCTTTTCAGAGGAAGGATAATTTGACAATTGAGAGAAGAAAAAAGTTTCACATTTAACCAAATCTGCAAAAAAATGAAAACAAAAATAAAAAAAAATAAAAAGGTTAGAGAATGGTTATTTCGTTTTTTTTTTTTTGGGTGGATATTTGGGAACCAGCAAATCAACATGTAGGGCCCATTTTTTACTTTGAGTCTGCCTTTGTTCAGCTCTTTTTTCAGTCAAAAAGAAAGTGGAATTAAGATAGAGAATTACCAATCACTAATTTGAGCATGCTTGAAGATCACCCGGCGACCAACAAACGTTGAACATATTCTTTGATCATTCAAAGATTCAAAAATTTTTAAAGCATAAAAAAACAAAAGGAAACAAACAAAAAAAGAAAATATAAAGCAAAGAAACTTTAGACCTATCCCCCACCCCACCAAATAAGCTATAGTCAGAAGAAGGGAATTTTAGTTGGATTATGGCATCGAATCCAATCATCCTTTGAGTTGTTAAATCAAGTGCGTTAGGTACTAACTAGCCCACTACTCAAATACTATTGTGTTCTAAATCCCAAACTTTTTAAGATCAATTAAGGTAATCAAAGCCATTTATCCAAGGTTTCCTCCTCACTCATTAATTAGCTTTATGGTTTAAATTTTGTATGTTCTCTAAGTATTATGGCATCAAGCGTAAATTGGTTGATGCCCATGAATACCCTACTTTTTGCATAAATATATATGACTTGATATTGCTTTTGTTTTCCCCAAATATTGAACAAGAGCATATCTAATAAAGTGTGAATAAATCCTTTATAGACCCCTCATATGAGCTAGATTTGTATGCGTGTACATACATACATACATACATTCATATATATATATATATATATATATATGAGAAGAAGGCATAATCTCATCATATTAATTAAGTCCAAATCTTGGAATAATAACCCCCTCCCATGAGAGTAAAATGTTTGAACAAGGTAATTTACCTTGTGTTTGAGAGCTGAGTTCAAACTTATAGTTTAAATAGTCTACAGTCACTACAAGAAAACGGGCTTTTAGCTATCAAAAATTTTGGTTGTGAAAATATGATTTTTGTTACCAAATTTTGGTAGTCGAAAGTTATAGAACAGAGTAAAATGTCTGCTACTAACTTTGGTAGCAAAATTAGATGTTTTTGCTATCAAATTTCTATTTGGTATAAAAAAAATGTATGGGTTTAGAGCCAAAGACTTTTTGCTACAAAAAAAATTTGATAGTGGAAAGTGTGTTTTGGCTTCCAAATAAAATTCTTTGTGAAAAATCAGTATATAAAGCCTTTTTGCTATCAAACTTTTGATAGCAGATTCACATTTTTAGGAGATCAGAGTATTTGCTACCAAATTCTTAGGTAGCATAATCGTTCTGCTACTAAAAGTTTTGGTTGAGGATTTTCAAAGTTTTGGAGATCAAAAGGTATTTGAGACTAAATATTTTGGTAGCGAAAATATTCTGATATCAAAGTTAGTGGTAACAAAAATATTTTCGCTACCTAACTTTTGGTAGTTGATTATGCTTTTTCACTACCAAAACATTTTAACTACCAAACTTTGATAACAAAACGACACGTCAAATCTACTTTTAGAAACCAAATTTTTTAGTTTTGATGACTAATTTTTGGTAGCAGAATGTTTTCCTACCAAAAGAATTTTGATAGCTAACCACACATTTTTTGGTAGCGGAAACTATTAGCATCCAAAAATAGTAGTTTCTACAACCAGATTTTGGCAGTTGATTATGCTTCTTTCTCTAAACATTCTAGCTACCAAACTTTGGTAGCAAAATGGCACACCAAGTCCACTATTAAAAACCAAAATTTTGAGTGTTGGCTACAAATTTTTGGTAGTGGAATGTTTTGCTATCAAAAGAATTTTGGTAGCAAAAACTTTCATCTATCATGATTTTTTGGGTGGCGGAAACTTTTAGCTACCAAAACATGGGTTTTTGCTATTAAATTTATGGTGTTAAAGCTTCGTTTTCTTGTAGTATAAAGTAAAAATATATAACAATATAAAGCTCTCATATACTATAGTGTTTTGTCAAATATTGTATTAATGAACTATACGAAATGGAATTTCATACGGCCGAATTGTCAAAAACTATATATGTACGTACGTAATGCTAGATTTTTGTTGCAGTATTTTAGTTCACTAGTGTTAACGTATTATTATTCCCAACAAATAGTGATGACGAGATCAGAAACAAACAAATGATTATGAATATATAGAGAGGTCCTGTATTTTAAAACTTATGCCGTTTTAGGCTTGTAGTGGTTTGTATAAAATTATGCATATTGTGCTCAAATCTATGTCTATATGCTCGTGTTATCGACAACTCCTAAGACAAATGCATAGTTCTCATCGAAATCCAAACAAACTTACAAAACACGAAACGGATACAAATCAAACATTACTATATACATAATTTGTTCATGTTTTCTTGGGGATAATATCCTAAAGTCATAATAATCTCCGCCATTAGACCAGTGTACCTTTCTTTGCCCACATCTGTATCTATTTCTTTCTTATAAGTTAAATCAATATTATAGACAACGTGGTATTCCACTTACATCCAATTTTATGTACCCTTCAATATATACACACATATAGATATAGTTTCAATTGTTACATTTCTAATGTGTATTGTTACTATTAGTTATTTGATATAAATTTCACTGTTGTAATGAAATATATAGTTGACCAAAAAAATTTATAATAATTAATAAAGTTGAATTTTTATCATGCCATATCATCAATTGTTGTTAAAACATATTCTTTTTAAATATGTAAGTAACTATTAAAAAACAGTCACAAATATATATATATATATATATATATATATATATATATATATATATAGTATTTAAGCAGGCTATTCGTATAGTTTTCTTCGGCTCTAAGTATCTATGTAGCATCCAAGGGGAAGAGACAAGTTGTTTCTTTCTCTCCTTAACAAACAGCTCTTAAAGAACCAACATATATTAGTTAGAAGCATCTCTTTGAAAGATTCGGACAAAATTGCTTTAATTCGATTGATCAAAGTATCATAACATAAAATATGAGGTAATATTGTCGGCACTGTCTTTGTCATGTTTATGAAGGGTTTATAAATAATTAATTTTTTACTCACTAATGGCAAGGAAGTTGCCTTGAAGCTTTCCTGGCTTTCTCCAAGGGGCAAATACAACAAGAATGACAATATAATGGACATTTAATATGATTTAAATTGGGATTTTCTTGGTGTGGATTTCTTAACTAGGTATAATATATTCGAAGGCCCCTTCTTTGCAGAAGATGCGATATTAACCTTTCTTAAATATATATATATATATATATATATATATGTATGTATGTATGTATGTATGTATGTATGCATGTATGTATGTATATATATATATATATATATATATAACAATAATGTATTTCGTCACGCTTAAAGACTAAAAAAACTTTGAAAATGTTGATTAATGAAGGTTCCTTCTTCAAAGTCTTTTGGGTGGACTAACTAGTAAAGTTTTATTTTGGTCAGCTCCCAAGAAGCTTACCTAAGAGTATTGAATCCATTATTTAGGATTAAAATACTAAAAATTCGTGTGTATTTGTGAATATGCTTCTTTAGTTGGTAGTAATTAAGAAGTCCCAATTTCCAATAAAAATGAGGAATATCAATAATAATGATCAACATAAAAAAAAAAAAGCTTTAGGAGCACTTTTGGTGTTAAGCACAGTTATTAATAAAAAATGGATCCTATTTATAGGTCTTGTACCACGAAACCCAGTTTTTATTAACAAATAGTGCTTAGCTTGGTATCTTACGGCAATGCTTATATTAAAAATGCATGTTGACCACTCGTGGGCATAGTCCATTTATGAATTATAATCACCAAACCCAGCCAGAAGGAATATATCTTTTTATAACATAATTGAGAGGAAGAGGTTAATCTTACCTACTATATAACGTGTCCACCCTCAATAGTTATGTTCTTTGGCTGCTTACACAAAAAAACAGAGTTGTGGGGCTTTTCCTCTCTCTAGGAAAGTTGGTAGAAATTAACCAATTTAAACCATGGAATAAAAATAAAAAAATGATATAGCTCACTTATCAATTTATGGGTTCATATATTAGGAATTATTCAACTCTTTTGTTCCTTTCATATAATTATAACAAATGAAAAACTCTTTTCCCTACTAAAGTTTTTTCTTCAAGAGGACAACTTTACATTCAACTAACGGTTCCCTCAGTTTTGCAAGAATGGAATTCTAAAGAAATGGCTCAAAATTGACCTTCAAAATCTAGTCATGGTCTTGGTCGTCCGTCTTTCCCGTGGAAATAGTAGTTTCCGCGCAAAATTTCGCAGTTTCATTCTTTTGACCAAGCCCCTCGCAAGAGTTAAAAACATTTTTTTAAAATTTTTTTTATAAAAAAAAAAAAAGAAAAGTCACAGAATTTTGAAAACAATATTATTTAACCTTGAAAAATTATAGCCTTATTATTAATAAAATAATAAAATTTAATCTTAAAAAATATACTATATATATTATATTAAAATCTATAATTTTATAAGCAATAAAATTATAAATATATTATATTAAAATCTATAGCGTTATAAGTAACGGAATTATTAACTCGTGCGCATAAAAAAGGATTTTTCAATCCAGGGATGGGGGTTGCTCATGTCTCGGTGTCACAAATCCAAGCCGTTCATGCAGCACCCATCAGGAAGCACAAGTGGGCCCGACTCCCACTTGGCTTTCTGCTGACGCCACCCCTTGATCAGTCAAGTCTCACAATCTTCTTTAAATATGCATGTTCCCACTAAATGACTATAACACCCTTGGATAATTAATGTGTCACACGACAAATAGAGGAGTATTTTGGTAAACCAAACAACTGACAAAACATCGTCGATCCCTTTTAACCCTGTGGGAAGGCCACGTTTGGGACACGGCATGATAATAAGGACACAAAACTGAAGGAATTGTCACCGTCATGAACATAAGGATTGCATGCAACGGTCACGTGGCGATGAAACAGCGGAGTGGACCACGCAATGCATTTGTGTTGTCGGCTTAGGATTGAGGCCCAAAAACAGTGTACCAGAGCCATAGGTGCATGGGCCTCATGTGAAACCCCTGTCGATAGTCTGACCCCACAATGCCCAGCCACACGATCTCCCACGTGTTGAATCACTGAACCTGAAACTTACAAAGCTTTCCATGTTAACTTGTCGAATGCCCCCGAAGGAAAAAAGCCTTGCTTTACCTACGCGCCATTTTGTCTACACTGAAATCACGCTCCAGAATATTGTCAATGTGGTGTTTGGACTTAGGTTTCAACTAAGTACAGTGTAAAACTTTCAATAGTTATAATAAAAAAATAAAAATTTATTACAATATAAAACTCTTACATGCTACAATTTTTAAATTAAAATTTTAAGTTTTAACCCACTTATCAACCATCTCACAATTTGTTTAGTAATTGCATGCCTTTGAAAATACAGTTACTACTTCGGTATGATAAATTATGTATAGAGAAACATGAAACTACAAGTTAGAAGCTATTTCTAAATGATACGGGGATGTTTGGTGCCCTGAATTAAAGGTAGGATTAAGAGTAATATAGGGCTTGGCACTGCATTGGTTTGAATCAAAATTTTGATTCAAATACTATAGCATCAGCATGTGAGCATTTTGTTGTATTTTTTAGTGTGAACTAATCTACCAAACACCTTATTAATTCCAATATCATGTTGACCTATATAATCTAGGCTTATGCGTTCAGTCCTAAATACTAAGGCTCTGTTTGGTTAAAGGGTGAAAAGTGTTAAAGAAATGGAGAACATAAAAAATTGATAGGATTATATAAATCTCCCATGTTGTTCGGTAAGAGAAAAGGAGAGTTAAAAAGATGAATAATACTTAATTACTTAGCTTTTTTTTTAGAAGTACTAACTACACTTTCTTTTTCACTCTCTTCATTCACTACTTGACATGTAGATTGTACTATCTTATTTTTCGTTTAAATAATAATTTAAAATGTTAATGGATTCCACATTTCAGATAGTGATTTAACATGATGTAAAAGGAAGTGAGAAAGAGAGTCTTGTTAGCACTCCTCTTTTTTAAAAAAAAAAACAATTGATTGACTAGTTACTATATTGTCTATTTGTACAAATTGTTAATAAAACTTTGTGGAGGGTAAGATAGTCTTGTGAAGCTTAAATTTTGGTGGACTGCTTGAATTTTTCTAGTACTGATGTAAGGATTCTATTTGCTTGAATCCTTTGGTTCAAGCTATGTTTTCTCCTTCCCTCCATCTCTTCTTTCTTCAAACCAAAAACATTTTATAATGCATGAGATAATGGGCCGTTTGGCACAGCTTCTAATTATGCTTTTAGTTAGTAAAAGAAAAGAAGCAAAAGCTTTGGTTTTTAGTTTGGAATCATATTTTTAAAAGAGCTTTAATGAGTCAAGATGGTTCCAATTTCTTAAAAAACAGTTACAAAAATGTTAAATTTAAGCTTATAATATATTATTAATACTCTGGTACAAGTTTTAAAGTCTATTTACGAAATGCTTTTTTAAGAAGTCACATTTTATGGCTTTAACATGAAGTACTTCCGGAGGGTAAAAAAAATTTCTGACAAATCAGTCAAACATTTGAAGAAACAACTTTTAAACTCAGGAAACCAAAAGGAACTTCTAGAAAGCCCTCCTAAACATGCCCAACGTATCTCACTGAAAAGTAGTGATGGAGCCTCGTTGATCTTAGTGAAGGTACGTGACTCTGTTGAGATTTTTATTTTTTAGACTATTTTTTAAAAATTTTTAGTTGTTCTCCTAATGATTTGAAAAATTATGACATAACTCCACTAATTGAGGAAAAGTTGTACATGTAACTTAGATCGTATTGGTAGTTAAATCTTCAACAAATATATAAATAATATTCTTCTAATTAGGTTTTTTGAAAAAGTTTTAACTAAAAAAAACTAGTTAATAAAAAAAGGATTTATTAAGGTGTTTGGCAAAATGAGTTAGAATCCATGAGTTCTAACTTAAACAGAGAAAAACTCTTACATGCTACAGTAAAAAGCAAAAACTTACTGTAATATAAAGCTCTCATATGCTACAGTGTTTTTAACCAAAATTGATTTTAATCACTGTTTTAACTCACTTTGCCAAACATCCTAAACTATACTTCAAGCAAAACTAAAAAGTGTGAAGCATTGAACTTCAAATAAGGTAAAACTTTAGAATCAGTCTTTAAATCAAAATGTTGTATTCTCTTTTCGCAAGGGTATTGGACAACATTTCTTCAGGATCCTTTCGGAGTTGATTGGCATATAGTTACTGTTGATTCTGTTGAAAAACGGCAATTGAGTGAATGAGAAATTGATGCTCATTAATGGAGATTGATGGAGGTCATAAACCTCATATTGTAACACTCAAATGCATGGTTAATAGGAGATTATGAGCTTCATAATCGTGAAAAATAGAAGGTTACAACCAATGGTTTAATAGGAGATTATGAGCACCATTATCATGAAAAATGGAGGGTTGCAATTGATGTCATTATGCACATAAATCCTAGATTGTAACGTCCATTCTCTGAAGCCTATATATAGAACTCTCCTCCACATGTTTGAAAAATATATAGTTACATAGAATTTGCACTCATCAAGTTATAGAGATTTTTTTTGTTTTCAAGTTCCACCTAGTTTTTGTTGTAGTCATTTTTGGTGATAGAAGAAAACACCGTTTCAAGTTTGCCAGAAATGGTATTCGATAGTGCTTAACATTCCATTGGTAGTCGTTGTATCTTAGGAGATAGATGTCCTTTGAATCCTCATGCATAACCGGAGGGGACGAATCTGTTTTAAGGAAAGCGTGAGCTTCACGTGCCTCGACCATTCATCTGTTCAATTTCTATTTTGATTTGATTGAAGTTGAAGGTTTTGTTATACATATTTTCATTATTTTCAATTTTTCAATTGTAACTTGTTCATTTTATTCATGTGATATATTGTTTGAAATTCCTGTTAATAGTACACGCAATATTTTGCTAACAATCTTAAAACAGATTATCCTTTGAATTCGAACATGTTATTGGTACTAAGGAATATACCTTATAATTTCCTTATCATTTGGATTCTCTATTTCCTTGCATATTGTTTATAAGCGTTTCAACCTTCATATATTTAGTTTGCTTTAACGGTTGATATTGTTATACGTTTACACTTTGCATATATAAAAGTTTTGGATTTTGTTGTTACAGTTTAGTATAGCTTTTTTTTGGTTTGATATGTATAAAGGAACTATTCATATAATAGTTATAACAAAACAATTGCCATACATATATTTTACATTTCCATGATGATTATAGACATTGAGTTTTGAGTATGGAAAAGTCTTTTATACTATTTTGTTCAGGTATTAATTTGGTTTGATTTCTTTATTTCATTTGATTGTAATTTCGATTATGTGCTTTCAATCAATATGTCATATTGCTTTGACTTTTGCATATAATTTGGTTTATAAACTTTAACGTTGGTGATATATTTGCTTTTCGCATCAGTATACATTTTGGCATTTAACTATTACGTTTCCATTTGCCTGTGATCGTTTAGTGTCAGGTTTGTAAACTTTTGGTATTATTACTTCTATTTGTGCTGCCAGTTTAATTGCTTGGTTGTTTTTATTTTAAACGCATAGTGTTATAAGTGTGTACAGTTTTATATATTGATTTGAATTACATTTGTTTCCTATCGTTATTAGCTTATAATTGGATGGTTTTGTTTGTCTTTGGTATAGTAATTTAGTTTTGATGGCTGCTTTATTGTTTATTAGAATCAGTTGCTTCCTCATAATTGTTGAATTTTTTGGACGTTTTCTTTATAGAGCACTGAACAGTTTTTTTTTCGTTTACTGTTTACAGTTTTGTTATTATAAGTTATTAAAGTTTTAAGTTACTAATAATTATATATATTTATATAAATATTACGTTTATATAAAAAAAAAGTTTAAAACAATTTTCGGTTTTTGTACATTGTTCCTTTCAAACCATCTAAAACATTCATCATATATTATAATTTTCATTCATCTCTTTGTTTACATTTTTGCCGTTATAACATTTTAGGTTATAATATATCTTATTTACGTTTTTGTTAGTGTTTTGATGTTTTTAAGTTATATACTGCACAGGTTTCTTTTGTTTACAATTATATAACAATTTATATAGTTTGTGTTGTTTCTTTGTTTACATTTTGTTTGTTATGTAATTGGTTTTATTTTTAATTGTTTATGCATATATATGAGAGTTGTTGTATCAAAATATTTATTATGAAAACATTTACATTATTTCAGTTTGTTGTGTTTGGTTTTCAATCAAGACATTTAGTATATATATAGTTTACTGTTTATAATAGTTTTGTCTTTAAATGCAAATTGTTTGTTTTCTTCCTCTCAATGTATTTACATATTATACAGGTTATAAACATTTTGTAAACGTTCTGTTATAACAGGTTGTTTGCGTTATATAATTATAAGTTATATAAATAATTTGTTTAGTTGTTAATAACATATTGTCTAAACGTTATGTTGTTCTCAGTTTGTTTCTTTTTAATTTAATTTTAAAAGAAACTAATATTTGGTTATATTTTCGAAAATGGGTGATAATATGAATGTTATTCCAACTAAAAATGTTCTAACTGGGAGCACTTATGAGACACCAGTGTCGTCTTCTAGGGTTCATGCCTCTACTTCGACACAACTTTTGTCGGTTACGGTTCCTGTTAACCACAATGAAAAATCTGAAAAGTTTAATGGACTGAATTTTAAAACTTGGCAACAAAAGATATTGTTCTATTTGACAACACTGAATCTTGCAAGATTCTTAAAAGATGATCCTCCTACAGTTAGAGAGGATGAAACAGATGCACAGACCTTGCTTGTTGTTGAAGCATAGAAGCATTCTGACTTCTTGTGCAAAAACTATATTTTAAATGGCTTGACTGATGCACTTTATAATGTGTATAGTCTTAAAAAAATGGCCAAAAAAGTGTGGGAGTCTTTAGACCATAAATACAAAATAGAAGATGCTGGTGCTAAGAAGTTCATAGTTGGACAGTTCATGAACTACAGAATGGTGGATTCCAAGACTGTAATTAGTCAAGTTTAGGAACTGTAATTACTCATTTATGAAATTCATGCAGAAGGAATGGTAAATAGTGAGTCTTTATAAGTAGCTGCAATAATAGAGATGCTACCCCCTATGTGGAATTATTTCAAGAACTATTTGACGCACAAGCATAAGAGATGAGCATTGAAGATCTTATTGTTCGACTTCGCATTGAGGAAGACAATAGAAGATCTGAGAAAAAGCTTTTTAACAAGTTCGTTGCCAAAACAAATGTGGTGGAGTATGATAAAAGCTCCAAGAACAGGAAAAATAAGTCGGGGTCCAAGCTAGGACTTAAGGGTGGAATTTCAAAAAAGCTAAAATTTCAAGGAAAATGTTTCAACTATGACAAGGTGGGTCACAAGTCGGCAGATTGTAGGCTGCCGAAGAGAAACAAGAAGAAAGAGGTCAATGTGGTGGACACTATCACACAAGAAGTGTCAGACATCAGTCTTTTCACTGTGGTCTCTGAAGTCAACATGGTGGACTCCAACCCAAAGGAGTGGTGGCTAGACACTGGGGTCATATGCCATGTCTGCTGTAATAAAACTGCTTTTGCTGAACTCAAACTGTCAGATTTTGGAGAGAAGCTTTATATGGGCAACTCTGCCACATCTGAAATCAAGGGCCAAGGAATGGTATTTTTGAAAATGACATCAGGCAAAGAAGTCAAGCTTCAAAATGTACTGTATGTGCTTGATATCCGAAAGAATCTCATTTCTGGAACTCTGCTAAGTTCACATGGCTTCAAGATGGTTTTTGAAGCTAATAAAATAGTTTTGTCTAAACATGGAATGTATGTGGGGAAGGGATATGTGAAAAATGAAATGTGAAAAATGAATGTAATGGCTGTTAAGCCCAATTCCATCAATAAGAATAAAAAGTCTTCCGCTTATATGCTTGAGTCTTCTAATTTATGGCATGGTAGACTAGGTCATGTTAATTATGATACTTTACGCAGATTAATTAACTTGGATCACATACCCATATTTAATATTGATCCTAAACATAAATGTGAAATATGTGTAGAGGCAAAACTAACGAGATCTTCATTCCAAACGATTGAGAGAAATACCGGGCCACTTGATTTAATACATAGCGATGTTTGTGACTTAAAATTTCTTCAAACCAGAGGTGGGAATAAATATTTTGTCACATTTATAGATGATAACACAAAATATTGCTATGTATATTTGCTTAAAAGCAAAGATAAAGTTATTGAAAAATTTGTTCTCTATAAGCAAGAAGTTGAAAATCAACTTAATAAGAAGATTAAGATAGTAAAAAGTGACCGCGGTGGTGAATATGTAGAACCATTGAGTGAATTTTGTGTACAAAATGGTATTATTCATGAGGTTACGCCACCCTATTCACCTCAGTCAAATGGTGTAGCTAAACGCAAAAATCATACCTTAAAGGATATGATGAATGCGATGTTGATAAGTTATGGATTGCCACATAACATGTGGGCGGAAGCCATTTTATCGGCTAATTACCTTTTAAATAAGGTACACCAGAAGAAAGAAGACAACACCTCTTATGAATTGTGGAAAGGTAGACAGCCTTCCTACAAATACTTGAGAGTGTGAGGGGTGTCTTGTAAAGGTAATGGTACCTACACCAAAGAAGATGAGAATAGGTCCAAAAACAGTTGATTGCATTTTCGTTGGTTATGCCCACAACAGCAGTGTTTATCAGTTCCTTGTGTATGAATCTAAAAACCATGTGATTCACAAGAACACGATAATGGAATCTAGGAATGCATCATTTTTTGAACATGTATTTCCTTGTAAATCCAAAGAGGATGGTCCTAGTTCATCTAAACGAACATATGAGACCATTGAAGAGAATAGTCAGGTTCACCAAGAAGTTGAAACCGAACAAGAAGAGGAAGAGCCTAGACGAAGCAAAAGGGCAAGGACAGAAAAGTCATTTGGACCAGACTTTCTGACCTACATGCTAGAGGCTGAACCTCAAACTTTCAAAGAAGCTGTAAGCTCATTTGAGGGTCCTTTATGGAAAGAAGCCATAAAGAGTGAAATTGATTCCATCATATAGAATCATACTTGGGAATTAGTAGACCTTGCTTCAGGAAGTAAACCGCTAGGTTCTAAGTGGATTTTCAAACCGAAAATGAAAGCAGATGGAACAATTGACAAGTATAAGTCTAGACTTGTTATAAAAGGTTATAAACAAAAAAAAGGCCTTGATTACTTTGATACTTATTCTCCTATGACGAGAATAACCTTTATTAGAATGATTTTGGTGATTATCGCTTTGCGAAATCTTGAAGTACATCAGATGGATGTAAAGACTGCTTTTCTTAATGGAGACCTTGAAGAGGAAATTTATATGGAACAACTAGAAGGTTGTATTGCTCCAGGACAATAAAAAAAAGTTTGCAAATTAGTGAAGTCGTTATATGGGCTTAAACAAGCACCAAAGCAATGGTATGAGAAATTTGACAATGTTATGATGTCAAATGCCTTCAAAATTAATGAATGTGACAAGTGTGTTTATGTCAAAAGAACAGACGATGGATATGTTATTCTTTGTTTGTATGTGGATGACATGCTAATCGTGGGTAGCAATGATCAGATGATCAAATCTACTAAAGATATGTTGAACTCTAGGTTTGACATGAAAGACATAGGACCTGCCAATGTGATTTTGGGAATCAAAATTAAAAGGTTGCCTGATGGACTCATGTTGAGCCAATCACACTATATGGACAAGATACTTGACAAATTTAGTAAAAATGACTCTAGCGTGGCTAGAATACCAATTGATATTAGTCAACATCTGTCTAAAAATAGAGGAGAAAGTATATCCCAGGTAGAATATGCTAGAGTGATAGGCAGTTTAATGTACTTAATGAATTGTACAAGACCAGATTTTGCCTATGCTGTGAGTAGTTTGAGTAGATTCACAAGTAATCCAGGAGATGACCACTAGAAAGTGATTGTTAAGGTACTCAGGTACCTAAGATATACTTGTGATTATGGACTACACTATACAAGAGATCCTGTTGTTCTTGAAGGATATTCTAACGCAAGTTGGATATCTGATATACAAGACTTTAAAGCTACAAGTAGATATGTATTCACTTTGGGAGGCGCAGTAGTTTCATGGAAGTCCTCAAAGCAGACAGTAATAACCAAATCCACTATAGAATCTGAATTTATAGCTTTAGATAAAAGTGGTGAAGAGGCTGAATGTTTAAGGCATTTCTTGGAGTATATTCCTAAATGACCTAAACCTATACCTACAATATGCATACATTGTGATAATCAATCTGCTATTGGCAGGGCACAGAATGTGATGCACAACGGTAAGTCAAGACATAAACATCATCGACATAATATTGTTAGACAACTGATCTCGACTGGAATCATAACATTAGACTATGTAAGGTCTAAAGAAAATATTGCGGATCCATTAACCAAAGGACTGAATAGAGATCAAGTTGAGAAAACATCAAGAGGAATGGGACTTAAGCCCATAAAAGAATAGGTCGAAACAGTGGAAACCCAACCTTGTTGAATGGAGATCCCAAGATCTAGGTTCAATGGGACAACTAAACTGAATAGACCAAGTAGAATCACTTTGGGGTTTACCCCAACCCATTCCTAAAATAAAAACAGTGATACCCGTAAAGAAAGGTTGAGCAGTTTGCTTTTAATAATTCTTATGCATCGAATACAATGAGAATTCGAGCGGAGTAATGCGGGTTACTTTTAAGTAAGAAATCACCTATGTGAGAGAGAAGTGGGGCCGTTTCAAAGGAGAATTGTTAGGGCTCAATTCTTTAGAAACTCTTGCAAAACCAGGGAGATGTTCATGGCCAAAATGAACATAACCATGAGAACTGAAATTGTGTTAGGAAAATATTTGTGTGAGGTATGTTATCGTTTACATAAACGGTAAAACAGTTCAAGGACATCGCATCTATTGGTCAACCAATAAAGTAAACATACATTCACAAGGGAAGGTTTAAGGGTTAACGCCTACCTATCCTATGCAGGTATTAACCGTAGAACTCTATCACCATGTAGTGTCTTTGTTTTTCCCTTATAGTTTGTCAATTTCATTCATGTGGGGGATTGTTGGAAAATAGCAATTGGGTGAATAAGAAATTGATGCTCATTAGTGGAGATTGATGGAGGTCATAAACCTCATGTTGTAACACCCAAATGCATGGTTAATAGGAGATTATGAGCTTCATAATCATGAAAAATGAAAGGTTACAACCGATGGTTTAATAGGAGATTATGAGTACCATTATCATGAAAAATGAAGGGTTGCAACCGATGTCATTATGCACATAAATCTTGGATTGTAACGTCCATTCTTTGAAGCCTATATATAGAACTCTCCTGCACATGTTTGAAAAATATATACTTACATAGAATTTGCACTCATCAAGTCATCAAGATTTTTTTTGTTTTCTAGTTCCACCTAGTTTTTGTTGTAGTCATTTTTGGTGATAGAAGAAAACACAGTTTTAAGTTCGTCGGAAACGGTATCTGATAGTGCTTAAGATTCCGTTGGTAGTCATTGTATCCTAGGAGACAAACGTCCTTTGAATCCTCGTGCACAACCGGAGGGGACGAATCTGTTTTAAGGAAAGCGTAAGCTTCACGTGCCTCGACCATTCATCTGTTCAATTTCTATTTTGATTCGGTTGAAGTTGAAGGTTTTGTTATACATATTTTCATTATTTTCAATTTTACAATTGTAATTTGTTTATTTTATTCATGTGATATATTGTTTGAAATTCCTATTAATAGTACATGCAATATTTAACAGATTTTAATTATAATTTTGGTGATCTTGCAAAGACGTGTAAACATATCAACAGATTCACCAAACGATTAGCTAGGGTCCTTTAGGCGTAGCTTAATTTTGGAACCATTACAGAATGTACCGTTTAATAGTTATTTCCTTTTGTTTTTCTATATATGAAAAAGTTTTCTATTTTGATTTTTTTTTTCCTACCAACTACGTAGTCGTCGGGCATCAATTGCCATCGTCCTGAATAAAATTAATTTCTTGAGAAAATGATTCTTTTGGAGCTAACTAAAAGGACTGCATTTCAAAGAAGAAAGACTATTTTGAAGTAAATGCTTGGGAATCAAGTATTGAATCTTCGCTAATATAGGTTAAAACTTGTTTCAACCGTGACACAATTATGTCTCAAGCTATTGTATGAAAGACGGAGACGGTAAAGTGGTTGTATGTATAATCTAATGATAAATCTCTACTTAAAAGTGTTGAGTTGAAATTAACCGCTTTATATTAAAAGGAAAAAAATAAACGATTCCATGAAACCCACTAAGCAATATGATTCTTTCACACATGGCAACAAATATTTCTTGAAGGTCGTTGACATCGTTGGTTCACGAGGATACTAATCATGTAATAATCTAGTCTAATCATGTATCTACAAATTATAATGACTCAAAATTTTATAAAGAGCAGTACATATAGTGTAAAATGATAATTTTCAATGGCAATGAAGAGACTATTTTATTATTGGTCATTGCAAGTTATTAAATTTGGAAAATAAAGGAAAATTATTATCATTGTATCCTACATTATTTAGGATTATTAGAAAGGTTTCCTGCTAAAGATTCAAATTCCACTTTAACCAACAATTTTCGCTCTCTTTTCCACAACAGATTTTTATGTCTACGGTGTATTTTAGAATTGATTAGCAATACAGAAGTAGGTGCATCTGGATACTTAGATGTCATATTTTCAAATGATAGGGTGCATTAAGAGCCCGTTTGTTTCATTGGTTCGAATCATGGTTCAAATTATTTTACTACAGTATTTTCTTTCACAAAAATTTAAACATTTATTCAAAATTTTTACTCAAATCTATGAACCAAACGGACTCTAAATATTATCAAAACAACGAGTTGTTTTTTTAATAATTAAAAAATACAAAATACTAGGCTGATAAGTTCATAAAAATACATTAGAAACGAAT
The DNA here is from genome assembly GCA_946598075.1 of Artocarpus hirsutus. Classification (NCBI taxonomy): domain Eukaryota; kingdom Viridiplantae; phylum Streptophyta; class Magnoliopsida; order Rosales; family Moraceae; genus Artocarpus; species Artocarpus hirsutus. Next base: position 30,803 of record CAMOHE010051553.1, read on the forward strand.
GTACTTTAAAACATGTTTGACAAACAACCCAAAAAATATCACCCAATACTTAAAAAAAAAAAAAGAAAAAAAGACAACAACAACAACAAATGAACTACTATGTGATATGAGCTAATTAACATTGTGGTCTATATTAGGCTGAGTGCCATTTTTAAGGTTTAATTATTTATTCATATTATTTTAACGTGAATTTAACCTCAAGTTCTCATAAAAACAATGCATGCAAATATCAATTTTTTGAAAGCAATATTTCTCTAATCTACCAACATTGTGCTCTCAAAATTTGGGGAAATTTTAGGAATTAAGAAGTACCGTCTTTATGATAGATATTAAACAAGGAAATGAAAGTAACCAAAAAGAAATAAAGATTTAACATGATTCAGTAATGTTTACAAATTAGGATAATGGGGAAGATTAATTAGTGACTAGCAATATCAATAAGCATCATAAAAATATAAATTGAGATAACACAATCAGGGTATGAACACAATATTTTTTGTCTAGATATAATGTATCTCTATTTGAATGAGCTTTTAAATTGACAAACTTCTTAAGATCAGATAGCTAACTAAATTGGATTATTACAAATAAATTCAAAACTCTAATGGCTAATAATTAAAAAATCCAACTATCCTCATCATGCCTGTGAAAGATGGAATATTTATATATATTTTTTATTTTCCAAGAAAATAAAGAAAGAGGGAAACAATTTAGTAGGTACGGCCGTAATACGAATTTGGCATCACGATACGATAAGAACCCGACACGTTTTTTTACGAGTTATGATAAAACAATTAACCACATGTCATTTTAAGGTCAACTTAAAATTAACCCGTCCAAGAACAGGCCGTGTCTAGGGTCAACCCATATGACACTAACATGACCCATTTGACCTATGATTAATTATTTAAATATTTTTCACATTGTCAAATATACCCCATAAGACAAAACTCCAACTCTCTTAACGACCTAAGTTTCAAACTAAATTGATTTTAACTCTTGAACAATAAGAAGATTTTAGCTTGGTAACTTGAGATTTTTTTTATTTTATTGGACTTGTTATTTTGTTAGATTTGTCATTTTGTTGGTGTTGGACTTATAAATTTGTAGAATGTTTTTAGAAATTTTAGAGCAATTTTTTGTTGTTGTAGTATGAAACTCATTTGATTTTGAGAAAATTTATTTTATGTTTGTTTTTAATGTTATATTAGTGTAAATTCAAAGCTAAAAAAGGTCCTGGGTTAATGCGGGTCACAACGGATTATTGGCAGGTTGCGGTCCATTGTTGTTTCATAGATTGTAGAAGCAATGTACGGGTTGTGTTTATGTCAATTCATGTCATAACAGGTAGTGTTAGTGTTGAAATTTATTCACCTGTTTATATTACTAGTCGGGTTAGTGTCAAACTAGTTTATGTAAAACTTGACTATCAACCCCACAGTGAAGCCATGAACATGAATTGTCACCCTACCGGTAGGGATGACGACAATTGACAATTGACAGAGGCCACGGACGCATAGACTCAAGGACGACAATGAGCACAAGAAATGGACAATGATTGTTGAGAGCGCAAGGAACGACGACTATTGTCAAAGGCACATGGATGCAGGGGCGGTAATTATCGAGTGTGCAAGAGTGCACGGATGAAAATCGTCAAGGATGGTAGCCAGGAGCTAAACGTTGCACGTTGAAGTAATAAAAAGATTAATATCATATTAAAAAGTACAAAGTAAGGAGAAGACAAACGATTTACTGGTGCCCTTACAAAAAAAATTTACTAATGAAGATGACTATCAATGAGTTCAGTATAAAATAGAAATTAACATGATGAGACAATTAGTTTTTTCTGAAATATTCGTCTACATACAATGTATCTATATTTGAATGGGATTCTAAATTGATCAAGTCTCCTAAAGGTAGAGGATTAACTAAATTACATTACTTTAAATTTAGAATTCAATTACTAGTAAGTACAAAATTTAACCATCCTTATCATAGAAACGAGAAGGATTTTTATAAAAAGGCTTTAAGAGAAAGCCTTTTTGGCCAAATGGCCTCTTTTTTTTTTTTTTTTTAACACCCAAAAACAAGCTTTTTAGGTATCAAAACGGCTCATTTTTTTTTTCATCACGTTGAGGTTCCTTACCTCATTACAGTCATTTTTCTTATCTTTTTGAAAAAAACTAAGGCAGCTTATCTGCTCAAAAAAACTTGTTTTTTGGTTAAAAAAAAAGAGGCCATTTACCTAATTGGAATTTTTTTTTGGCCCTTTTTTCAAATTCTGCCTAGAAATGATCATAATTAAACTAATTTCTTGTGTTGTTCTAATCTTTTTACTAACTCTAATTTTCCAACTAGAGGAAAATTTCTGTTAAAAGATTAAAGACAATGATAGCGATTTTAGGTTATTTAATTTATCAAACATTTTTTTTAACCAAATACTGTAATATAGCGTGTTATATTATCAATTGATAAATCTATTAGCGTAACCTTTGTGATCGTTTATCACAAAAGTTTCAGTTGTATATAACTTTTTTGTTAAGAATAGTTACATATAACTTGTGATTTGTTGTGCCATTTTGAATCCAAATTCTAAAGTTAATGTTGTATTTGATAAAATGGTGTCAAAATAATATATCTAGCATATTATGTTCTATTTTATAAGTTATTTTAAAGGTTATATCTGTTATTCCTAATAAATTTTAAAATTTTCTAAACTTACAAATTTTTAAGGTCTGATTCTATTAAAATGAAAATTTTAATTTAAAAAAAAAATAAAGAACGATAATATAGTAAGTGAAACGTTAATGTTGTAGCCAATAAGCAACTAATTCCAAATATCGGCATACGTTTTATTCTCAATATAGCACCGAGTATAGTATATATAATATTATAGTATAATGCCTATTTTCCCAAAAAAAAAAAAAGATATGAAATTGGTTGAAGAATGATTTGTTTATTTTTACTAACATACTAAATTTGAGCATTAGGGATTTTAGCATTGTAATTTGTATTTAAGATTCTCTAAAACATTTTCCAAAGCAGGGAAACCAAACCTATAATTAAAAATAAAAAAGAGAGAAATTGTAGTAAATAGTATTTTAAAAGACAAATAATAAATGAATAGCATGCTTTAAAAATATCAACAATAAATATTAATTTATTAGGAAAATAGAAAATTTAGTAGAGAAAAATATATTTACTACAAGTTTTAAATAATTTAGCGAGTAAGTTTGTTATTTTCTCCTACTCATGTCAAAAAATTTTAAAACGTGTTATTTAGCGCAACAATTCATTGTATAAAAACGAGATTCACTTTTTTGGCTATATATACCAACTATATTATTATATTCTCATCTCCTCCGGCGACACAGCAACAGCAATAGAAGTACAAAATACAAGCGCATGCTCAACCCGCGAGTGCGCGTGGCATGGCGATCTTCACTAAACTTGCTAATGCACTCGTGGCGGCGCAGCGCATAAGCTTTCAAACATATACATGAAAATAATATATATATATATATATATATATATATACACTTGAAAATATAAAAGGAGAAAAAAAAATTCCAGTTATACTTTTCCCAGTGTAACGGTCATTATAAAATTCCTAGCCTTGAAACCATGAAACTTATTACATGAGCATTGCACATCACATACATTCCCTTGTAATTTCCTTTCATTACTTGCCGTGTCTTGTGTTCCCTATAAATACCCAACCATCTCTTCCTTTCAAATTCACGAGCCAAAACCAAACAAATTTCTTCTCTGTGTTTTTTTCTCTTCTTTCTTGGCTAAACATATTATTCCTTTGTTGTGACTTCTCTTCAAGCCAATGAAAACCGAAATAGACATCCTCTGGGTCTTCGCTCTCTCCCAGCACAGCTCTGCATGGCCATGGCTGGTCCTCATCACGGGCCTGGCATGGCTAGCCTTCTCCCTCATCTACTGGGCCCATCCTGGCGGTCCAGCCTGGGGTCGCTCCCGCTTCCGCTCCCCCCGCCACCACCGTCAATGGGGCAAGCCCATTATTCCAGGTCCATGGGGCCTCCCCGTAGTCGGCAGCATGGGCCTCATGGCCTCCCTGGCCCACCGCCGCCTCGCAGCCGCCGCGGAGTCGTTCGGCGCCAAGCGGCTCATGGCGTTCAGCCTCGGCATGACACGCGCGGTGGTCACGTGCCACCCGGACGTGGCGAGGGAGATTCTCAACAGCTCCGTCTTCGCCGACCGCCCCGTGAAGGAGTCGGCTTACAAGCTGATGTTCAACCGAGCCATCGGCTTCGCTCCCTACGGCGTGTACTGGACAACTCTGCGTAGAATCGCCGCCAACCATCTCTTCTGCCCAAAACAGATCAAAACCTCAGAGAATCAGAGGCGAGAAATCGCCGACCAAATCGTCCAAACCTTGAAGAAAAACACTGCTTCTTCTTCCTCTTTGCGTGTACGGGAACTTCTTAAACGGGCTTCGCTGAACAACATGATGTGCTCTGTTTTCGGACGAGTTTACGGGCTCCAAGAAAAGAGCAACAGTGAAGTGGAGGAGCTGAGGGGATTGGTGGAGGAAGGGTACGAGCTCTTGGGGGTGTTGAACTGGTCCGACCACGTTCCGTGGGTGGCGGAGTTCGATGCTCAGAGGATCGGGTTCCGGTGCTCGAGGCTCGCACCGAGAGTGAACAGGTTTGTCGGCGGAATCGTGGCGGAGCACCGTGAGAAAACAAGTACAGGTGATCAAAGAGGCGGCAGGGATTTCGTCGACGTTTTGCTTTCTCTACAAGGACCTGATAAGTTGTCCGACTCCGACATGATTGCCGTCCTTTGGGTAACTAAAGCGATCACTTCTTAGCTTTTGGACTTATTCTATTTACATACATACAAATATTATATATGTATGCATATGTTTGTGTTATTTCATATTATAAATAAACTTGAAATCTTTTGTTGTAAAATATTAAAAAAAATCATTTTAAAGTTGAAGGGAAGGAATTTAAAATTTAATACCATCTGCATTTACGGCCAGATTATGCATGCGGTCACATTATAAGTTTTTTTTTTTTCTATAGTTTAACTTTTATGTGTATTTAATTTCCATAATTAATTAGATTTTCACACAAATTAATTGCCAACTTAAAAAACTAACGGTATTCATATGTTTTATTTGCTTTTTTTGGCAGGAAATGATATTTAGAGGGACCGACACTGTAGCCGTACTGAGTGAGTGGATTTTAGCGAGGATGGTCCTTCATCCTGATGTTCAATCAACGGTCCATGATGAGCTAGACAGAGTTGTGGGGAGAGCAAGGTCCGTTTCCGAATCAGACATGTCCGAATTGGTGTATCTGGCGGCTGTGGTTAAAGAAGTACTGCGGCTACACCCCCCGGGCCCATTGCTCTCCTGGGCCCGCCTGGCCATCACGGATACGACAATTGATGGGTATCACGTGCCCAAGGGGACCACAGCAATGGTGAATATGTGGGCCATATCTAGGGACGCTGAATTCTGGGTGGAACCACTCGAATTTATGCCGCAGAGGTTCATGACGAAAGAGAACGAGCCCGAATTCTCGGTATTCGGGTCGGATCTAAGGCTCGCACCTTTCGGGTCGGGCAGGAGAACCTGCCCGGGGAAGACCCTTGGTTTGACTACGGTCTGCTTTTGGGTGGCGTCACTCTTGCACGAGTTCGAATGGCTGCCCGACGGTCAGAACGGCGTTGACCTTTCCGAGGTTCTGAGATTGTCGTGTGAGATGGCTAATCCACTCACGGTTAAGGTGCGCCCCAGGCGTAGGAGAATAAGCCCCTCTCATTAAAATAGTATAGAGGAAAAAGAAAAAAAAAAAAAAAAGAGCCGAAAAAAAGGACAAAAAAGAAAAAGAAATAAATTATGTATAAAGTAAAAAAGAGGTTTACATTTTGGCTTTGAAGTTGCTTGGGGACGGGCTGTCATTATCATGGATGTGAAATATTTTGATAGCTATGAGTATAATATGAAGGTGTTTTATATGACTAATGTAAATATTAAATACGTGTGATAGTCAATACAAAGTTTTCGTTGTCTACATGAAATTCCATCCCAACTATTACACGGAAAACTAAAAGGGTTTTTTTTTTTAAATACATCTTTATGACTTATGAAGAGTCGATCAAAATTAAAAGCGTTATGACATATGATACTTTAAGAGGAGTAATTTTGTGACTCTCGGATCAATATTTCTTCTCTTATCCCATTCAATGTAGGAAAATTTTCTTAACATAACTTTTATAAAGTTGCATATAGTGGCATAACTTAAACATATTGGTAGATACTTGCATAAAATATCAAAGTTACTTGCATAAAATATCAAAGTCTTCTCGGCTATGAAGGACAAGAAATAAAACAAAAGTTCAAAGGGTTCAAGATGAAGGCGAATAAGAAGGTAGTTTAAAATCTTAAATTTGTTAGAAGTTGGTAGTAATATCATGGAGCCGTGCATAGTGATTCCAACTTTTGATCACCTATTTTTTTTCAAAAACCATTTTAGGGAGCTTCTGCTTCAGCTTTATGTACACATGAAAGACTAGATTATCTGAATCACGAGACAATTTTGTAATTCATTATTTACGTATGTACGTCTTGCTCGCCAGTCACATCATTTTATACATATTTGATCCTTCACTTCCCCAACACACACACACATGTGTGCCTCAAAAACCTTGTGGTTGTAATCAACGATGGAGCCACTCATGGATGAGAGTGAACAACCATCTCATCTAAATTTTTTTTAATACATATGAAGTTTTATAAAAATTTGTATTTTGTTTTTTTTTTTTTAAATTTTACATCTTTATTTAGCCTACTATATCATTTCAGTCATACCTCTGTCCCTTCGGACTAATTTTTCTTGATCCATCCTTAGATTGTAATTGTTCGTCTAAACTCGTCACACGGATGTACGTCCTTGCCTTGCTAGCCAACGGAGTTGTGTCCTCCTCGAGAAAAGACCTACGTGAACACAAATTTTTATAATATCTCCTATGGGTGGTTGCCACTTCAACAGTCCTCCCTTTTTTTTTTCAATCGGCTTCCATATATAGCATCTAAATTTACAACTTACTTTACATTATTTTTCTCTTTGAAAAGTCACTAGGCTAGGGAAATTTGTGGTAGAATTGTCAATTAGCATAAGCGAGATCTATTAATATTATAAATTTTGCTAATAATGAATGCATAAACAAATTAAAATTTCACTCGTGATTTAATACCATACTCTCCATCTATCAAATATTGCCTTTCTTTGGTTATTCATAACTAGGATTAGTCTTTTCACTATGCAGTTATGAAAACAACCAACAGAGGCACAGCCACTCACGGACGATAGGCTACTGCCCTTTTTAAATTCTTGTTTTCTTTTCATTTTGTATATAAATTTTATTAAACTTCTTTTTGGCTATCGTATTTTACCCCTCGTGAAATTTTATTTCGCTTGCTTAAAATTCTACATGTTTTTATTTGCCCAATCTCTTTAGTTCAGTCATGTTCTTGCTCTTTTTGACTAATATTTCTAGCTACACCCTCTGACAACCACGGCTGATCATTACCAAAAAAGATAATAATAAAAAAAAGCTTTGGTTTAGCTCAGAAACAATTAACCAGTGACCACCCTTACCGTTAGTTACAATGTGCATGGTCAATTATGACAGTTTAGGTTATTTATTCAAACTCATTTCTTAAACGGCCTATTAATCCTCTAACAGATATGGACATAAATAATTACAGAAATAAGTGCTATTACCGTACATGATAATTGAAGAATTTTTATTTCCCAATCCCTCCTTTTTCCTAGAACATTTGCTTTTTTTCTTTATACCTTTGTTTTTTTTTTTTTAATTAATTTGTTCCTAATGAATCTTCATGTCAGGGAGCAGGGGCATTTCATTTTTCTTTTCCTTTCCAAATGAGAAGAATCTAATTATTTTCCTTCTTTTTATTATTCTAGTTTATTCTCTACCAAAACTTACAAAATTACAGGATCGATATATCAAATTAGTTCTAATTATACTAAACCGTGAGCCGATCTTAAATTAACCACAATCGCAGCTTAAACTAAAGAACACTCATTAACTTAAATGTATGTATATTAATGAGTTTTATGATAAAGAATATGACTTTGATTAAGGCCAGTAAATTTAATGTCTTTTATAGTAATTATATGACCAATCATGGGCTTTGTCACGGACGAAGAAAACTCGACCATGTCACTTTTAATAAACATATTTCCATGTCAATTATGTGTCATTAGTTCTTAATCACAACGTGGCTATTATATCAGCTAGTTGGAGAGCTAATTCAGGGCGTAATACATGCGTCACCTATGATTAACTGCTAATAAACATTAAATTAATTACAAAGGAAAATGTGGTCGCTTTTCATGCTTTGTTCTTTTGTATATATTCTTATTACCTATTGTGGTCAATATAAGAAAAGGAAATTCAAATTAAGTATCTTATTCTAGTTAATAGTCTATCGCTCTGCCTACATCACATCATTTCTGTAGTTTTCTTGACCTTTAAATTAAGAAAGGATATAGCTTAAGATAATGCTAGTATAGTATTGAAAGGAAACAACATAACGGTTATCTCTGTTAATGTTCCCGGATAGAGGCCGTCATACTTTTCTTTAATGATTTTTATGTACATGCAAGAATAAAATGCTTAAGATATGAAGTTTTGGAATGGATTTCACAAAATCAATGACATACTTCATGTTTGCACCGTTCTTTATTAAGGAGATACGGGGGTGGACTTGCGAAAGGCATTGTAATGTGTGTTGAGGTGTTGAGTTCCCGATCGGAGCCTGACGGGTACCTCGAACGTATTATCGAGAGGGCCCCTGCTCGGGGAGAGACCCAGCTCGGATTTGCCTTCAGTGAAGGAGCGTGTCCCCCAGGAGTTGAACTCATTTTCTCTTGAATAAGAGGGTCTTAGAGTGTCCCCCAGGTAGCAATCCATTCAATCGAGGTGTCCGTCAACTCCGGCTGCAGAACTCAACACCTCAACAATGTGCAAATTAGACAAGCAACAAAATAATGCATGTGTAAAAAATAGGATGTAACCATGAGTACAATTTTGGGGATTTTTTGGAAATTCACCTAAATTGATCCAAATCAACAATTAGTTATATACACTTTGAAATTCTGAGGATGATTATAGACAGTAAAATCTATGACGGATTTATGTTAAGGGCCAGTGACCATTTTGACATTAATTGGGGTGCCATATGGTGTTTTTCCATTTTGACATTTCTATTTTTTTCCCTGAAAGGGAATGGGGGGCATTTCTTTGTCCTCTAAGACAACTGAAAGTAAATTCTGGTTATTATCAATTAAATAATTAACCGGGAAAATGATGACGAAAATTGCTGTCATCCATTTGGCTCATGCAATTGGGACGACCCTGCAAAACTGGAGCCAAAAACAGAGTTGTGATAACAAATAATTTCACATGAGGATTCACTTAAAATCTTAATAAAATCTGATTAAGACTCCTCACCAGTTCAATTAGTACAATTAATCAATTTGTTTTCCAGGGACGACCATGCTTAATCACGGCAACGTCCCCAAAAGTCTTGCCCTGTGTCTCCAGACGAAGATTGTGACCCGATAAAGAAATCTAAACACAAGAAACAAAGTGGAATTGCATTTCCTAATTTATGGATAAGGAACACTGGTTGTAATGCCCAATTATATATGGTGAATGTTTCTGGCATTTTGTGTTAAATGTCGTTTCATTTCGGTAACCCATCTGGGTTGAACGTGACTGGTTTTATTAGCCCTTTTGTCAAATTAGTCTGATTGGTATTGACTACTTGTTGTTATGATAATAATTAAGAGAATGATGTTGTAATTATATGCAGCATTTTTTTGGTGTTTAGCAAAAAAATGCGTAACAAAATTGCAGCACGCATTTGGAACTTAGTTTGTATGTATGTATTATGGGGGTTTGTACGTATTTGTCTTTTGGTTTTGAGAGGAATGACCACCTAATCACCTATAATTAGGTTACATTTCAATTAAATACCGTCATGCATTTTTCTACTGCAATTTCTTAGCTCTAGTTATTTGTATTAGTTTATTCCATGTAGTGGTGGCTTTAGAAGAGTATAATAATTGTTTAGGATAAATGAATTCCTTATTGTTATACATATTCAAAGTCATTGTTACGTAGACTATATGTCATGTTAAATATGAACATCTCTATGTGTTACATAATAGTTGTATAGGAATCTCTTTTTATAGAGTGTTTGGGAAGTGTGATAAGAACTGATATTTGTGAACTGAAAATTATAGCATATGAGAGCTTTATATTGTAACTCATTTTTTCATATCACTAGCATGCGAAAACTTTATACTATAGCAACGAAAAGTTTTGGTTAGAACTGATTTTTTCAAAACACCCTTTTGGCTATCTCCTATTGTATTAATTTATAGTAATGAGTGGTCTTAATTGATATAATACTTAGGTTTGTTTTGAGTTTTCATGTGTAACGTGTTGAAGTTGGGGTGCAACTGGTGTAGCTAGATGCTGATAGGCTACGATCAATTTGTGTTAAGGGCCAAAGACCAATCCAACGTCATGCGTTGAATGATCTAGGATTGTCTTTCCTGAGGGAAAAACCTGTGACGCTCAAGTCAGTGAACAATTGAAGAAATAAAGCTAGAAACTAGGGCATATGCCGTGAATGAATGTGAGGAAGAAAGTGATGAGAGTGTAGAGAAGGTGTCATGGGCGTGAATGAAATTGTGATAGGGTTTAGGATATCCTCTTCATTGATAGGAAAAGCCAAATAAAGCTCTAAGCGCTTGAATTTGATTAGTATTCTCCATTTAAATTTCAATATAATTTCTATATATGTGTTTGGGAATTAAGTTCCATTACTTAAAGTTCAACTGTTACAATATAAAACTTTCATATTTTACAATATTTATGTTCTAATTTGATTCCCAAACACTTTGCAGTCAACTTTTCTTGTAGATTTGTTGACAAAATTCAAATGAGTTATGTTCTTGAATTCTCATAACGAGAGGTCTGAACTGAAGGAATATTTTGAGAACATTTCTACTTCTCTATAGAGTTGAAGTTGATTAATGACATAAATGATCATTTTTTTTGTATTTAATCCATATTTATTGTGATTAATATCTTTAATTAAATTCTTATCAAAATAAAAAAATTTTGAATTAACTTAATTTTTAATATAAATTTGAGACATTTACAACAAAATACCTTTTATACTTTTAATTAATAATCTATATGAAAATCATATGCCAAGTTTAGTCAAAAACCTAACATTACTATTAATGGTGGGTGATTTGCTACACATTTGTTAGTTCAAGATGCAAGTTGCTAAAACTAAAAGTTTAAAAACCGAATTGCTAACATATATAGTTAGTTCTGGGGCAACGGCGTTAAAAAAAATTTTTTATGCAACAACAACTTTAGATATAATACCGATCATGGAGTACTGAATTTATTTCAAATAACGAAAAATAGTTATTCATGAATTCAACAATTTTTTTTTTATTATAAAGTACTGAGAATGAAAGGGATAAAAATATTTTTTAAGAAAAACCGGTAGAGGGAGGACGTTTGGGCTTATTTGGAGTAATTTTAGCAAGTGGTGCATCGATTCGGATCATTGTTTTCTCTGTTTATATGATACGTTATTTCTTTGTTTATATAATACGTTATTATTAAACTTGTCTTTGTATCGCTAGATATGGTATCGTATAATCGTAATATCTTGCATAATTAGGCAGCTTTTTGTTTGTTTGCCCAACTATAATATCTGACAAGATCTAATCCAGTTTTACGGATTTAACGGATTTTAAGTTTGCAAATTGAAAGAAACACGCAGGTCACATGGATTAAATGTCCTGTCTGTTATTATTGCATGCAAGCTAATTATGAGTTGATAGATGAGGACTATGTACAGTATACTTGGACCTCATAGGACCAAATTGAGTGAAATGATTAACTAGTTTATGGTGGCAGCTGTCACTTTTCTTTACCATTATATACAACTGTCTTATCGGTTAAATTAACCTTTTAATGATCTAAGTTATAAATGAAAGTGGTCATACTTTGAAAAGTTTTAACGTGATTTTTTACTAAATTGTTAAAAATTAAATTAACTGTTAAAATAACAATACTTATGAGTAGTTAAAAATACAATTTTTACTATAAGAGTTCCTTTTTTTCTTCTTTCTTTTTTCTTCTTGCTGAAAGAATTCTAAGATAATCCGTAAATATTATTCAATGAAAAAGTTGGATAATTTCTAGTAATAAACCCAAACCTAGAGGCAAGAGGAACTGAGAAATTTACAATTTGTTTTGAGGTGTTGCCTCACTAGTCACTACTAAACTAAACCTATATGACACCTTTTTTGTACGTGTTTTGTACTATAGAAATTTGATAATTTCTTCCCTGGGTACTAAAAACCAAATCTACCCAAAAGAAAAGCCTTTGACAAAACGGTTTGAACCAATTCAGCATAAAGTCTCATGTGCTATTGCATAAAGTGTAAAGTCTTATATGCTATTGCATAAAGCAAAAAGCTATTGCAGCATTAAACTTTCACATGCTGCAAGCTTTTAACCGATTTTTTAGTTGAAATTGGTTTTCCAAACAAAGTACAAATCTGAAAAAAAAAAAAAGATTTTGACCATTTGAAATATACAATATACATTATTGGTTGTGGATCTTTACGCTAGAAATTTTATTCCACAAACATGACTGGCACAGTAAAACTTTCCCTTTGTTGAACAGTCTAATTCCTATACATGCTGAGTTGCTGAAATTGTTTGTTGGCGACATCTCACCTACCGACCAAATTAACCAAGAACGCAACATATCCCACGAATCTTGCCGAGGCACAAAATCATTCACAGAAAACTAACATTTTTTCAGACACAGCAGTATTATTCAGCTGGAGTGTGTGTATGTGTGTATCTGTGTATATATAGTGATCACTGTTGGAGAAGATAGACTTATCTGGGGTAATTATTTGTCTTTGATATGTCAGTACATTTTGATTGCCACACTGAAAAAGAAAGAACAACCGAACGTCATAACAGAGAGATTCGATGAACTATTCCCCTGCTTTATAGTTGTCTTGCTGAAAATGAAAGGCATAGCAACACTTTCATCTTTGAAACAGAGGAGATTCTCTGCCTCTTCTTCCCTTTTTTTATTTTGGATTTGATAGGGCCCGGATTATCTTCCTTGATGGCGAATTTCGAAAGCAAATTCAGGGTTAATTCACTTTAACACATTGTGTATTAGAGCATTAACTTTTCTTTTCTTTCTTTTTTTTTTTTTGGGCTGTCAAGAGTACTCAAGAAACAAGACCTTTGTCGACAAGATTACCTTATTGCTATTAGGTAGTGTGGGTACATGTATACATATTTTGAAAGTAGGTAGCGCATATTTTTGAATATTAGATATGCTAAAAAATCTAAGCATCTTATATATTACAGTGTAGCATAAACATGTTACAGTGTAAAGCGTTACATATTACAATATTAGAGTTTCAAATTGCCTCTTAAATGCACTCTATATATTTATATATATAAAAACTAACAAAACCTTACATAAATCTGATAGTTTAAAAACAAAGTCTTATAAACAAAACGTTATCGATAAGGTCTTAATACCCCATTGCGGCTGTAGTTCCCCAATCATGCCACAAGAAGCAGAAAGCAACCTATGCAAGAAATCTGATGCTGGTCCAAATTTGGTAGAGACATGTGTCAGGTAACATAGCATGTAGCGTATTTAATGATTTGTTTTGAATCTCTTATATATGTGTGTGTGTGTGTGTGTGTGTGTGTATCCTAGTTTCTCTTTTTTAAGCAAGCTTTTTTTTAAGCAAACTTGCCAGTTTGGGCATGAACATAACTAATATTTCAATGAACACGTTGAGTGACAATGTTGTCTCCAACCTTTGCTATTTCATCTATGAATATCTGCTTGGTATTGGTCTTGGGCCAGATACAGGGCCCAACGGGCCAGATGTCTAAACGTTTAAAGTCTAGGACAGAGAAGGCCTAGGAAGAGCTTTATGGTTATGAGAAAATCACAAGTTATATCACACTTTTAAAAATTGTATTTTTTTATGTTAAACTTAAAAAAAATTATGTTAAACTTAAAAAAAATTATACCATATTATCATTATCATTCGTAGTACATATTAAGTCGTGCTACAAATAAATATCTATAATATTTTTGAAAGTAAATCTTAAAAGATAGCATTTATGAAAATTCCTCTTATGTAATTCCTACCTTTTTATAATTTGATTCCGATCTTAAGTGAAGTTAAGAGAGAAAAACCAATGAGAAGGAACATCAAAGTTTAAAACAGCTGCTCACAAACGCCTCTTCTTTGGCTAGACCAAAAAAGTTGTGCTCCTTAGCTAGTTCGGAACATAGTTTGAACTAAATGTTTTAATAAGCCATTTGTTATGCAGGTTTAAAACCATTAAAGGTAATTCAAACCATAAAAGCAGCTCAAATTAACATTTGGTGTAGTAGTAATTAAAACCAGTTCAAACCATACAGGTAGTTTTAAAAAGGCCTAAACCTCAAAATCTAAATTCCCCCCCCCCCCTCTAAAGTTCACATGGTTTGAACAATTTTCTACCGTAAAAAGCATTCATATTCTCGTTTTTCTTTCATAAACCATATTTTTCAAACACAAGTTCTCGTTTAAAACTTTATATAATGTTTTATTCTTGTTTTAACCCTTTATGTCCCAAAGCCAGGTGAAAACCACTATTTAAACTATACTATTTAAAACCTACAGTTCAAACTATGAATTTCTAAACCACACCATTTCAAACCTGCACACTAAACGAACCATAAATTTAAAACACGGTAGCAATTTAAATTGTATGAAAAAACCACTGTAACAAAAATGGTTTAAATTAAAACTTTTTGATCCAAATTATGTTCTTAAATAGGTCATTAATATATTGAAACTTCTATTGATAACGTTATCTTCTCTGTTTTTTTTCACACAGATTAAAAGGTTATCGCTATTTTTTAGTTAAAGAAAACATGATGAAGTCTTGCCTGGAAAGTTTTACCTTTTAGTTTCCAAAAGAAAAAAAGGGGTCAAGGGAAGATATTAACATTGCCGTGCACATTACAATGTTTGACTTCCTCAAAGCTTCTCCTCACTAAGGTTGGGAAAAGATTAATGTTGGATTATGGCTCATTTGTTAGATTTTTGCTTGTACTTTAAGTAATTAGAAAAAAAACAAACAAAATCTATAACTTTTTGGTGAGTGTTTGAAATTATATTTTAAAACAATCTAAACATATCAAATGGTTTAAATTTTTTTAGTAAGTGGTAGACATGTTATAATGAACTTTCTAATGTCTTATTAAAATTATGTTACAAGTTTTAAGTCGATTTTAATAGTGTTTTTATTTATAAATCACATTTTAGACCTGTTTAGCATAGATTTTGCTTGCGCTTTTAATCAATATAAAAAAAATAAGCAAAAATTATAGTTTTTAAGTGTTTGAAATTATATTTTTAAAAAAGTTTAAATGGATTAAAATGATTTTGACTTTTTAAAAAAGTTACAAAAATGTTTATTTAAACTTATAATGTATTTTAATATTTTGGTATAAGTTTTAAAGCCTATTTTATAAGTATTTTTTTGAAAAGCCATATTTTATAGCTTTAACAGGAAGCACTTTTGATAAATCATTTAAACATTTTCAGAAGCAATTTTTAGACTCAAAAAACCCTCCCAAACAAGTTGTTCGTGACTTTAACTGAAAGCCATTGTTTCTTTCTTTCTTTTTCTTTCTTTTTTTTTTTTTTTGGCTCGACCCAAATAGTATTATTCTATTGTTTCTATGTGTTTTTTTTTTTGGACTATTCTTTCTATGTTTAGTATTTGTTTTTAGCGTTGGTTAATAACCCAATATCGGATCTAATATGCACAGAATACGGAATCCTAATTAGACATTAAAAAGGAAAACAATTGAAGCTAGTTTTTGAAGGTGTGCTACTCACAATGGATCAATAAAGCTTAATGTACAAGTGAATTGAGTAATGCTTTTGTAATCCCAACTTTTATCCCAACTTTTAAGTTGTTATTAATCCATTAATAAACAATCTATCGACATGATAATCTTTTAAACACCTATCAATAAAATTATGATAACTCATAAGTTATTATACAAGTTAAAATTAGAATTGTTATTACTAGCATGTTTTATGTCAATTAGCATACTAATTTTCTATTTGGAGCTTTTTACTACTTATTAGATTATTAGACTAAGATTAATGCGTATTTGTAATTAATATGCTTGCTTAGTTTTGCTGTTTTTCTTCAAGATATGTATGTTTCTGTTCAGACCAAAATACCATATTCCAATAAAATACTATTCAAATAAACAACCTTATTTATAGGCCAAAAAAAAAGACTTGAAGTTTTTATTTTTATTTTAAAAAATTGTGAATATAATTGTCGTTTTGTTCTTATTGTTTTTGTTTTTAATTTTCATGTCGTTTTCAAGATTGTTGTCGTTTATATGAAGTTTTTTCTTTTTGTGATCCTCGTTTCAATATTTCCGATTCTCCTGTACGTTATTTGGTTATTTTCGTTTTAGGATAATATGGTTTTGCATATTGGTTGGCATATCATCAGGTTTGGGTTAATTAGATAGCTAAACCTATTAGTTTTTATAATTTTTTAATTTGTTTATTTATTTTTTAGAAATCCTAAAAATATCTTTTGAATTTGAAAATTCTGTTTCAATTTAATCCCTTACAGAATTTTTCGATTGAAAAAAGATAGAGATAAGATAAAAATTCTCTTAATTAAGCCTAATTTGTTTATAAAATATATGTTTCTTTTTGAGAAAAATTTTTAAAAATATTTTTAAATTTAAAAAGTCATAAAATTTAAGATCTTTTTTTATTATTAAGGTGAAATTGAAATAAGTTTATAAAATTCAATAAATACCTTTATAGTTTCTAAGAATAAGAGAACAAATGAAGAAATAGTTAAAATTAAAATGTACAATCACGTAATTAATCCTTTATTATAATTTGAAATGACTCTTCCATTTATTCTTAATTGTTGTTATTTTCAACTTCCCATCATTTTAACATATTGGTTTTCCTCTCGCGAGGTTTTATTATTTTTTGAAATTTCCCCTCGTTTACCTTTATTGCTGTCGTTTTTATTTTCCTGTCATATTTACGCATTTTCTTGATTGCTTTATTACGTAATTGTTATAAAATGAAGCAAAGTATAACAAAAAAATAATAATAATAAAGAAAGCAAGAGAGAAAGCACAAGAAAAAATGCGAGACAAAGCAACTTTCTATACTTTCATTTGTAATGGATGAAAATACATTTTTAACATAACCTCTATTTATATATTAAGAATCATAACTAAAGGTAATAGCAACATACATAACTTACATAGGTTATATATATAATTAAGAAAAACATAATGCATAATATTAATAGGAATTCAATGCTCAAATAATAATGTCTAAATGTAAATTGTAAATTTTACAATAAAACCTTTACATGTAACTCGTAAAATACCAAAAAGTGACATCTACACACATTTGATTTACAACTCTAATTTACTTTATTGTTGTTTACTAGTGTCAATGCCATTTTCAAGATTCTATTATTTTCAAAATTACTCGGCGTTTTCGTCTGTAAATATTTTTCGCTCTGTTGCTTTGGTGGCTGTCGGCTTTCACAAGTTTTGTCATTTTGATAAGTTGTTTGGAAGGATGGTGAGAATCATTAATTAGAACTATTTTTATTGTAGCATGTGAGAGTTTTACACTGTAATGATTCTTTTTTATTATTATAACATGTTTATTACTAAAAAAGTGGTGGGAATCACGGTTCCCACCAACCTTTCAAACACCTGGTTAATGTTTCGTTTAGGTTGTTGTCGTTTCCAAATTTTAGTGCCGTTTATGTACAGTTTTCAATAAAATGTCGTGCTATATATATATATGTATGTATGTATGTTGGAAAAGTAATAGTATTCTAAATTAGAGAAATATGTACTTTGATATTGACTAGAATGAAATCTTAAACTCCGACCACATACGCTTTAAAGAATTGCACCCTGCTCCTATTGCCAAGGAGCGCTCTTACTTTTTATTTTTTTTACTTCCTTTTCCAATAAGCTCATTTCTTGGTAGTGTTATACCCTATGTTCCAAACATTACCACGTTGATGGGGATACATCTTAAACAATATATCGTATTTGGTGGTCAGAAATAGAAAGTATTTCAAAAAGAACATATCTGCCATTCAGTTTCTTAAAAGCAGACTTCAATTGTAACTGAAATTTTAAGTTTAAAGTTTAAAAACTATAACATGTGAGAACTTTATACTATAATAACTTTTTGCTTTTTATTATGATTGTTAAAAATTTTACACTATTTACAGTTAAAATTGATGAGTTGATACTAAAGCGCCAAACAGACATTAAACAAAATGTGGTCTAAACTTCTAAAATCTTGGGCGCCAAGTGATCTACTTATTTTTACCATGCCATAAAGAATAAGATGATAGAAAACTATAGTAATTCAGCTCAAGAGAAAAATGATTTTAGCACTTTATAACTGCATTAAGGAAGACCACCAGCCAAGGCAACGAGTGGACTGTTGAGAGTTTACATTGAACAAAGGATAGCACAAAAGATTCAAAAACTACAGGGGGTTTTCCATTATTACCAGGTGACAGAACATATTAACCAAAGGCTCATTTGTTTCATACGGGACCCAAATGCAAAATGTGTCACTTTTTATTTATTTTTATTATAGAACTGCAAAGCAAATGCTACGCCCAAGACCAACAATGGCAAAAGAAACCACAATATCTTCACTCCACCTCCTGAAAACTGGTTGGACTGAGGAGGAGGTTGTGGGGGCGGCTTGTAATTAGGCTTCTCCGGTAGAGTGGAAACGTCAACCTTGCCCACGTAGTATTTCTCCATCAACTCCCTTGCGCCATCACTGTGGCCCACGTCTTCAAAATCATCAGTCGCATCTTTCTCTGCAAGTCGTTCAGATAAAGTTCTATTTTTGACATCTCAATAAAGGTTTGTATATTGGAAGTTAAGACAAAGATGAAGAGAAAGAAAAATAAGAATACTATAAGGCAAGTGCAAAAACATACCGGCTGCTAACAGCAAGACTTCGTCGCCACCGGGATGTTCTTCCAAGAATTCGGTCACATCGTAAACCTGAAGTAGATAGGAGATGATGATTCACTTGAAGAAGATAATTTAACTTACAAAAGATAGAAGGGCTTCATAGTGTGATCTCCAACAAAGAGAGAGAGAGAGAGAGAGAGAGAGAGAAGCTTTAACTTTAAGGTAAATAACTAATCCGAACTCAGGAGTGCTTGACTAGTTTGGTGGATTTCTTACTAGGAAAGATGTCAAATTATAGTTGAATAGTGTAACTAGAAAACACCCACATAAACATCCAGCATAGCTACAATACATGCTATAGTTTCTTATGCTCCCTTTCTTAATGCACAAAACAACAATGAAAAATATATAGAAATTCAACAGCTGAGGCCCAAATCCACCTTTCTCTGAAGTTTGACCAAAAACATAAAGAAGGTGCAACAATTTGTCTTGGCACAAAATTTTGAAAAGTTTGACAAAACATAGCCAAGTAAAATGCCATTTGGTTAACTTTTGTGGATAATATTTATTTTTTTTACCTTTCCCAGCCACTGAGTGCAAGAAACCTTACTTGCGTAAATCTACGCTATAATACATGAAAATAATCAAAGTGAGAAAGATGTCATAAAAGAAATCCCTGAATTTCAAATAATTTGGCCAAGGTAACACAGCATTAGACCACTGGTCAGAGAAAAATTTCAAAGGCAGAAAAAAAAATGGTCCAAAAAATAGATGTAGCTATAAAGGAGAAAATTCTGCAAGATCTAAGAATAAGAGAGCGAAACGGAAGGGGAAATGATTTGTATGAACTTCTAGGTAATGTGTCAACAGCAATATGCTGAGACTGGTTCATCAAAGAAACTGCTATTACTTCCATCTAGCTCATTTCAGTTGATTTCATTCTGCATACTTCTGCAAAACTCCTTAAACAAACGGGAGATGATATATAACTGTTGAATATTGTCCATATTTCCGAGAAAGCTTCTCCTTGGTCAGACTCGGATTGCTGAATAGGTAGATCAGTGATAATTAGTCACTTTATTAGTTAGTTATGGTTCACATGGGTTAATGTAATTGAGCGTGATTAGTTTTAGCTAACTGGTGTTATTTTTTGTAACTTAATTTATCTCCATATAGAATGAAAAAAAAACAAATTCAGGTGTATTCTGTAATTCTTCAATCTGAACATGGAGGGAACTTGTGCAAAGAGAGTTATTGAGTGCTTACAATCAGTTTTTCTTGATCATAGTGAAGCAAAGTAGTACGTTTTGCTGCTAAACGAGGATGTAGGTCTCAATTATGGCCAAAACTTGGTAAAAATCCTTGTGTGTTGATTCTTCGATTTCTTCTCTGTTCTTAGATTTTCTGTTTCAAGTTCTTTTCTGGTTTCAATTCTCTTGGATTCATGTGAAGCTGATTCAAAACTTCAGGGAGGTTTCTGGATTAAAGGTTAGTTGCCACCAGGATTTAACTCAAGATAAAGCCCAAGAACCAATTACTTCTCCCCATAAGGCTCCTAGAGCGAAACAGAGGTTAAACGGTTTCAATCACACCTTTTATCTTTCCTTTAGCCTCAGTCCGAACCAAAGAAGATCAGATTGTAACTAGAAAGAACAACCTAATACTTACTGTAATCTTATAAAATTTGAAAGTAACTGTTAAAAGTATTTCAACCCACCTACCCAAATATCATACCAAAAACAGCCAACAAATTTACTAGTTTGCCTCCATGATCAATGTTACTATGCGAAACATGACATGGTTTCTCATTTCAAGTACAAATATATTTGATATTTGGTCTTCACTACCTCTCTTTGTGGAATATTAGATATGGTACTAAAATACTTGCGTAATTTGTCTATTTGGCTGGTAATAGAATTCGATGTTTGTTAATAATGCATAAAAAATCTAAAAACTGCTTTCAACGTCTCTTTCACGTTCAATAATTGAAAGCCCTTTTGCCTTCCCCCCCTCCTTTTTGTGTACAATTTACGAATTTATGCTTTTCTGCTTTGTTCAATCGTTGATTTGAAGCATAAGCAACTAAAAAACCACACATGGAAAGGATGAACTACCAAGAAAAAATAAAAGACCCCGACTTTAACCAACATCTAACAGATTCTATTCTACATGAAATTCAATATGCATTAATGAAAAGAAAACAACCCAGAAGCTGAATCAATTCAGATGCCGACAATTCATAGATTAACAAAAAGGGAATAAATAAAACAACCAAAAGAGATATAAGAAAAGAAAGATCTGACCTTTCCGGAGATTATAAGCCAGCAATCTTTCTTGTGGTTGTGCTTAGCCACCTCATCAAAGGAAAAGACTTTGGAATCTGGAGCCATAATCCTATACCTTCTTCTGTTCACAAAAAGTCAACCACCCAAAAAAATAAACAAGTACATCCCAAAAAATGCAAAAAAAGCAAAGAAAACCCAGAAATATAAATGTTAAATATGAACCATAGAGACTAGAAATAGCACGAGGAAACCCAAATAAAGTTAATGGAGACTTCTCTTACATGAGACTGAAGATGAGCGTCTTCAGGCATAGAGAAGCACCTTTGAGAATTGAGAGGGTTTTTCTTGCTTTTGGGACTTTAAGAAAAACACGCACGCACACACACACACCCCCATTCTAGGTGACTCTTTTTTGGAGAACAGTAATGACCATTTGAACTTTGGCCATCTACCTCGTTAATGATTAGCACTATAGTACAGATCATTAATTATTTATTGGATATTTTCGTTTTTTATATTCTGCATTTTTAGGTTATATAAAAATTAGGGATGGTCTTAAGTCCAATGCCTGGTTTAGACATCAATTTCAACCCTTAAATGTAAATTGAATGGCCGTGATCGAATAAAGGGTATCCTAAAATGAAATTATGAAAGATAGGCATATGTGGATACATTAAAAAATGATCAAAAATGTAATTGTTTAAAAAATGTAACCTAGTAAAAGTCTTGTTGTTTAGTTCGTTTATTTCCTCGCAGTTGAGAGACCCAAAGATCCGGTCGCCCCTCGTCAAGAAGCTCGCACATCTCCTGTCAAAACTCGATGCTCCTTTCACCTCAACTGTTCGCAGCCGTGGTTGCAAGACCTAAGGATGTTGTTGTAGTTGTGAGGCCCAAAGATCACGTCGGGCCTCGTCAAGAAGCATGAATATCTTCCGTCAAAACTCGGCATTCATTTTGTCTCAACCATTCGCTACAATCACTGCGAGGCCTAAGAATACTGCCGTAGTTGCGAAACCCAAAGATCTCGTCAACGCTTAGGGCAAAGCTTGCTAATCTCCTATCAAAACTTGCCCTCATTGACTCGAAAACCCACTAGAGCTTGTCGCCTTCCGTCAGAAACCTATACCACTATTCAATAATTTGGCGATCAAAAGAGAATTGAGAAAGAGAAATAAAGTTATTATTCATCAGGGTTTAAATTTTGAATTGAGATGATTTTCATCGTTGAGATTTTATAGTAACTTGCCCATAATTTGTATTGTCTTGTTGTTTTTCCTCTGTGCATTTTTCGTTTTACGAACACATATTTCAATCAAACTTTTTTTTTTATTTGGTTTCATTTTTTAATATTGTTAAATTAGGTTTGAAATTAGAGGGGAAAAAAAACCTAATGGAGAGATGGAATCCTTTCGAGCATATGGAAGTATTTGATCCAAAAGGCTATAATTTATTTATTTTTTGCTCTAAAGATGGATTTAGTTTCACCACAGAGATGATAGAGTTTTCTTTCTTTTTATAATGTTTTATTTTTTGTTTTAAAAAATACACAATAGTTACCAAATACCAATTAATTAGATAAAGTTACATATTGACGTGCTTGTATTCACCGATTCTTTTGCTTTACATATATTGTCGTTTTTGAAGAAATAAAAACATATTTTATTCGCTTTCTTACTTCTTTATTTAATTAAGGTTACGCTTTTACCTCTAATCTATAACTTAATATTGCACACTGTTTTAGGTCTCTAATCTTGTCAATTGGTAATCAATGGTGCCTTATCCAATAACATCTTTACATTTGTCAGAAAATGTGCCAACTCATCACACACATTAGTGTTGGATTTAAGAATTGTCCTAAAAATTATACTTTGTATTTTAGGCTATATTGTATTTATAATTTTAAATTTTGAATTTATACTCATTTCTTACTCCTTTTTAGTTAATGATCAATTTTGATTAAAAAAAGAGAGTTAAACAACCTCAAAGAAAAAAATACAAGATATAAATTTATTACAGTTTAAAATTTAAGGTATGATTTTTTTAATAACTTCAAAATACAGGTATAAAAATTAAAATATATATATTTTTAATTTATTTCATTTTTTTATGAATTATTTTATTTGAACTTAGTGCCCATTAAAACATATTTGATTTATCATTTTTTTTTTTGCTAAGAAATCATTTAGTTTTCTAATTTGTCAAAATTCAACAACCCTTTAACTTTCAAAAGAAAAATATAAATAAAAAACATATTTGATTTATCATTATCTTTTGCTAAGAAATTTTTAATTTTTAATTTGTTAAAATTCAACAACCCTCTACCTTTCAAAAGCAAAAAAAATTATAAATAACAAACACTATTTGTAAAAAGGATCCAAGCAACATTGGCAGCTGAATGAGATTGAAAAGTGCTCCATGAAAGATTTTCATAATAATTAGATGCCAAAAATATATATTACTGCAAGAACACGGAAGATGTATACATATTTGTCTTAATGTGAGGCTATGTCCTTCGAGCATTATAATTCACTATGATAAACAAGAAGGTTGAAAGGTGAATCTTCATACTATCTTTGAGTAAGGTAATAATCATCTCCACGACTTAACGAATTCCACAGCCTAAAAAGTAGAAAACAAAGATAAATATCATTTGACAGTGTTTTCAACATAGGTAAAAATAGCTTTGTTTAAGAACATAAAAATTTTCAGGAAATTGTGCTGAGAGTGTAAGTGAAGTGTAGGAAGCAATTTTCATTAGGTTAAAATCCAAGTCAAGGAATGGAAAGAGATTTATTTAATTGTAGACAAAAATTATGTAAATCCATATTTATTTTCTTTGGTTTAAAAGAATTGAATAGAATTTGTTTGTAATTTTCACTCTTCGTTTGTTTTCATAAAAAAACGTTAAGATCATGAAGTCTTTGTTGTCACAAGGTTTATTAAAAAATTGATGTACTCTTTTTGATTAAAAAAAAATGATATACTTGGAACATTTAAGAGTTTTATGCACATGGGAATATTTCCATTCTAGATGTGGAAGTTTGGTAGGTGGAAACTCGTTTTCTTCGTGCTCCCCAATTTTTCGCATTATGAATACACAAGTCATAATGGACAAAACTATAGCTCTCAAAAACAAGATATTTTACAATGCATTAAAAAAAATCGTCATCTTCACAAATAAATAGGAATACTTGGAAAAAATATATATATTTGACAAAAGAGAAAAAAAATTGAAAAAAGAAATGGGTCTCAACCGGACGAGTCAAAGCTAATATTTGGTAAACAATCTGACATCTGTAATTGGCTGGCTTTTGATTAAAAAAATTATTTTCATCTCTATGGTTAAAAACAGCTACTCATAAAATTGTAGACCTCGGTTTAATATATAGTGTATTTTTTAAACTACATCCCATACGATTTTATTAATACGGCAACGCTTCTTTCACATAATGTCATATATATATATATATATATATATATATATATATATATACACACAAATTACTTGCTTATCATATTCTATGTTTGGAATTGGCGTT